>PVIR01023280.1:0-27229 GCA_004026965.1 Petromus typicus | reverse complement strand
CTAATCCCTAAATTCTTGAATAACATCAGATTGTAATTTCCTTTACAATATTCCTTAAACAATATCTAATAAATGTGAGCTACTCTACATATCTGTAAGATTCAGTAAACAAAAACTCCACAAAAGCAAACTCTTATGTAAACTATAGCAAAATTAGTTATGAACTTTCAAAGTAGCAAAATAAAAATAGTGAAGATTATTACTGTGACTCTACATTTATGTAATTAAAGATGGTAGAATGCTGAAAGGAAATGCCAAGTAAGGACTGATTAGTACAGAAGGACCCAACTTTTAGTACGTGCCCAAATCACCTGGAAGGCTTGCTAAAACACAGGCTACAGGGCTCCACCATCCAGAGTTGCTGAATCACTAATTCTGGGTGAGGGCAGAGATTCTGCTAATGCTGCAGGTCTGGAGAGTGCCTGAGACCCACCACATCACAGTGGAAAGTTAGCAATATCTTCACCTTGACATTCATCATCAACAGCAACCCGAGGAACAAGTGAACCTGGTTGGGGAGAAGATGAGAAGCAACTGGAAGACCGATGGACTAGAGAGTAGGCGCTGTCTTAGCCACTCCCTCCTTCTCCCCTAGCTTCAGTTCTCAGGCATCTTTCAAGATCTCTCTATCCCACCATTCTTCGGACAGACCCAGTTTGTCCTTAATACTGGATGCTCAAGTCTCTCCTTCGGATGGATGTGTGCTTAGAGAGAGTACCTTTTTCAGATGTGAGTTTCATTACAATAATGCATTCACAATGCTGCAACCAATTTTTACCTTATGAGCATTTCAGCTCAGTTCAAGGAGCAATACATAGGTAGCTGATAGGGCCTCCTGCTATTAACTTCATATCTGGCAAAGGAAACACATTTGAAAATTTACAAGTCAACCTTCACTTGTCAGTCTAATGTCTCTACCATCTGTTACTTCCAGAAATGGTAGCCTCATGTTCCCTGTGCACAATACCTCTAGAGACTTCAGCATTCTGTTAGACTTTCTTGTTTGATGAGCGGTATTTCCAAGGGCTAGATCAATCAATGAAACAGTTTTACTAACTTTTTATTATAGTCATTTCCATTAAAACAGATGGTAGACTTGCTCAGGTCCATGAGTTTGTTACGCTTTTGCCACAATCATCATTCTTAAGTTACCCACAGTTTCTATTTTCTGGCTGAAAATCATTTTGGTAGACTTCAGAATTTTCAACACCTGCCTTCCCAACTAGCTCTGGTACTTCTCTACATGGGATGTCACAAGACTTAAACTGGAAAATGTCACAAGTAAGGTTTCTGAGCCTCACTAAAACAGTGAGGCTGGGCAGCAGGCAAACTTCAGAGTAGGCTCAATTTATGAGGTTCCAGAAATTGAAAAATTACTTGCTAAGGTGAGCCTTTAGAGACCTCAGGAAGGACTGAATCTTAAATCTGAGGCTACAGTCCACTCTGCCCCTGTTTACTTTTAACTGCTCTAAAGGAATACATAGCATAACAGCTGACAACCTTCAGATAAAAAGTGTGACTCTGTCAGAAGTGATGCATACTGCTGTGGGTGTGGAAATCTGGATGATGAAGCCAGACAGCTTCACAGCCTCAGCTCAGTCGAGTGTGTGCACTACAAGATGCTTCTGAGCGTGCTGTGATGCTCTCTACCCAGGCAAACAAGCACTTCTACATAACCCATACCACTCTTCCTCTCCTAAGACAGTAAAAAACACTCATTGCATTGCAGTTTTCTTTGCCAAAAACAGACTTCAGTTAAGATGATTCTGAAGATTACAGAGATCAATGTTCACACTATCAAATAAGTTACAATATAAATCAAAATTCTTTTCTACCATGGTTCTCTCAGAGAGGCAGGTTATGGAATTTATCTTCCACTTTATAATATATACTGATATTGCTGAAATTTTACTTTGGGGATACTGGGTATCAAATGCTAGGCCTTTGCATTAAGTTATATCTCCAACCCTTTTTATTTTTTTGTTTGAAACAAGCTCTCATTAAATTGCTCAACTGCCCAAGCTGAGGTCAAATTTACAATCTTCTGCATCAGTTTCCCAGACTGCTAGAATTACAGGCATGCATCACTGGGCCTGGCTAAATTTTATTTTATAAATAAAGATACCAAGAGGAAAATAATTTCCTTGAAATTTTATTTCTACTCCTTGACTGCACTGGCTAACATTCTGTCAACAAATCTTTTCTTTACAAAGCTGATTAAAAATGTGCATCTAGATTGGTAAACTCTAAAACTGACCTCAAAAATGTCTGTCACTCATTTTAAACAATTATCTCTCAACTTAGTAGGATCTATAAAAGTCACCAAACCTTCACATCCCAAGTATATATATATATAGTTGCAAAAAATTTAAGTGAAAAATCAAAAAAAATTATATATATATATATTATATATATATAATTTTTTGTAATCATTATGCAATGACTGGTATCAGCACCATGAAACCTGCTTCCATTACTGCAGTCAGGCGGCTCAGCTTGCTGTTCTTTCTTCCATTTGTTCCTAGGATGTCAAGAAAGGTGCTCGTTCCTGTGAGGACATATTCCGTAGAGGAAGCATGCTTATTTTTCCTCAGTTTGTTTTATAGTTGATGTGGAGCTGCTGGCTAGAAAGAGCCAATAACATTAAGGAGGGACCTAAGAGTCATTAAGAAATTTCATGTTGTTTGACTTGGCCCTTCATGGAATGATGAATCAGAAGCAGCCATCGACTTGGAGGACATTGAAACACATTACTTCTGGTGTATTTTGAAAGCCATTAAGAGATAAAAAGTGACAACTTGGAACAGTGTAATAAAATTTGAAGTGGATAAAACATGATTATAATTTTGTATGTTATGACTACAAGCATTTAACCGATATACAAATTTTTTAAACTGACAAAAATTTTTACACTATTTTACAGTACTATGAAAATAATGGATTATGTTTTCTCTTTTTTTTTCTCATAAATTCTCGATGTGGGAACTTTTAAAAATTATATTAGTAGTTGGGCTGGGGATTTAGCTCAGTGGTTCCAGTGCCTGTCTTGCAAGCACAAGGGCCTGGGTTCAATCCCCAGTAACCACATACAATACTGGGCGTGGAGACTCACCCTAGCAGCAATTAGTACCACATACTGACTGCAGTAATGGAAGCAGGTTTCACAGTGCTGATACCAGCCATTGCATAATGATTACAAGAAATCAGCCGAAAAAAGGCAGGGGAGGAAAAGCCTGTAATTTTTGTGGAAGACTTTTGTATTTGTATTTATACAGATAGCACTCTAATTTACATAGCACTCCATATTGTTTTCCTCTCCACTCCGAAATCCCCAAAAGAACATTTTTTTATTAAAAAAAAAAGAAAGAAAGTGAAGCAAGTTACTCTGCCATTAGTCACTGATGATGACAATAAAGAACAAAAGCACACTTAGCAATAGATGTTTTAATAAAGTATTTCCAAACAACTATAATGAAAACAAGTGTAACTACTTCCAGGGATTTTGGTTGCCTGCTACCATAAAAAGCATGTTCAGGCTTTCAAATCTAGGAATCTGACTTAACCTTTGGTAGATATACCATTTACACACAAGTAAGTCTTCTGGGCTACTGAAGGATCTGTAACCTCACATGTCTAGTCTTCTCCGACTTTGGAATTCTTCTGACATCATGCTTTAGTTTACAAGTTCCACAGTAGGCCTAACAGCTGGCCTAGTAGGTTGAATTTTTATGTTCAGATCCTAAGCCTATCCTAATATTTGGACTATATTAAAGCTCGATGAGTATCTGTTAGATAAATACATCCTTGTGTTTAAAAAGAAAGCCGCTTCTCAATTATACAGTAAATACAATGATACAATTCACAGCTACAAAGAAAATAAGTGGCTCAAAACCATCTTTTTAGCCTGGAAAGATCTTGAGTTCAGATAACTGAAGAAAACATTTGCCCGGAGTTATCACCCAATTATTTCAAGTTTGTATTCAAGAAAGGGAGGTGTTTTTGTTCTGTTTGAAGGAAGAAAAAGGAGTATTTTTAGTGAGAAAATGAAAATCATCCAACAGAATATGTATATATTTAGTTTTGAAAATCGAGCCTGTAAGTTTTTTCATCACAAAATACATTTATGATGGAAATAAACTGGAAATTGAAATGAAAAACATAACAGAAATCATACCAGAAATAATAAGAAAATCAAATCAGAGTTTTGTGTTCACAACAGGAATAATGGGCTAGCATTTTCTGGTGTCCCTGGAAGTTAGAAATCTTTCTCTCCAAATTTGTTGACAACAGAAAAAAGGATTTTGCTAACTTATGTTTTAGACTAAAAGTCTTTAGACTAAGTCTTTAGAAAACTAAAGACTTGGACAAAGCATGAATTTCCAATTATAATGGAACCTCATATCAGCTCTCTATTTTCATGGTAGCTTACAAAATCATTAGTATAATGACTAATGGCATACGAGTTGAGGTTACATCTTTCAATTCTGAATTATCAAAGAAAAGCTTTAATTTTTATAGGGCAACAAATTAAAATGGCATTACCCAAAACAGCACAGGGACTTTGAGGAGAACAACTCTGAACATACACCTAAATATTTAAATCCCACATCCAAAATAACTTTAAAAAGTAATTTAAAGGCAAAATATATTCAAATAATTTCCACATGAACACTCCAGAATGAAAATGCGCTAGTTTGGTAGAAACTAAACATTTAACAATTCCATTGTATCTTTCTAGACACATATAATAATCACATTTTTCTTCTTCTCTTGGAATTCGGCTGAAATCACAAATTGGTTCTGGCTGACAAAATGTGAACAGCAATACATATGCCACACATTCTTCCCTTGTGAACTAGTTGGATCAAGTTGGTCTAGAAGACTGTGAAAAGACTCAAGAGTTGAGCTAGAAGACAAAAGGAGCCTAGGTTCTTGAGTGGATTGGAATGGAGCTACCTATATAGAAATATTGATGGACTTGGTCTCGAGAACAAGAAGATGAGTATTACGTTAAACCATTCCATGTCTACAACTCATTTTTGAGAAAGCTAAAATTTCCCTAACACAACTACATTCAACTTTAAATTTCACCCTCACTTGAACTGAAATAAACTCCTATCACAACCCATGCACAAACTCCTCAAACTAGGAAGGACAATATTACCAAGCTGATGTCAAGCTTCCCATCCTTCTGACATACAAGCAAAAGACTGCAAAAATGCTGCCTGTCACATGACGTCAGGAGGATGCAGTGCGAGCACACTGCTCACAGACAACATAATGTACTCTCAATTCTCATGAGGAAGAATGACTCTGAACAGCAGCTTAAACAGCAGGTCAGGGGGTGTGCACATAACCTCAGTGTGTATTTCTCTGCATCCCAGTCTCTTCCCACAGAAACATCATTGGATTGTAAGGGAGAGCTTCAAGTCTGGCTAGGGAAAGTGAAGTGTGCCTTGTCTCCTGAGCCTAAAGGTTGAGACTCTGTCTCCCTGCAGATTCGGAGACCCTCAGGGGCTTGAGCACACTTGCTCCCACACGTTGAACCTTGTCAGCAGCCATCTTGACAGCTCCACCCCTCTTGTCTCTCACCCATTGCCTTACCTTCCCCCACAGCTAATGCCATATAGACCCCCCAACTCAGAAAGTTCTCTTATTGGGCAAAACCTTAGGTCAAACCTATAGACCCTCCCTTCCTCCTAGCCTTCACCCTGCCCTGTGACCTACTGCTGTATATGTGACACCTAAGCCTGAATAAATCGGAAGTTCCAGAAACATTCCCCAGGATCTGTGCTTGACTCTGCGCCTCACCCTCTCCGGCCCGGGAAAACCTCACATAGACAACAACCAACAGGATTGAAAGCCCACACTTAAACCAATATGACTTCATCTTAAGTAGTTACATCTGCAAAGATCCTAAGATCCTAATCTAAGGTTTTGGATAGATAATAATTTAACAATTTAACAATTTAACAATTAAATTTAACAATTTAAACAATTAAATTTAACAATTTAAGAACAAAAATTCACTACACTGCTGACCTCTGATCTAAATAAATCTAATTTTGTGTTTTAAATTTTTAATTCAACAATTAAATATTTATAATATGTACCTTTGTTCAGTATTGTCATAATGAATTTTCAATGCAATGCAGTGAGAAAGTTAAGTTTACAATGAAACTTACTTAAAACACGTAGCAGCACCGGATTTTTCTTGCAAACAGAGTTCTAAACAGAATATGCTAGACACAATATAGTTTTTAACTTGAAAATGTTAACTTTGGAGCAAATGCTCCCAAAGACAAAAGTATCATACCCCTGGAAAATTCAGTTACTAAAGTTATATGAAACATCTAGTGTGTTTTGTGTGTGTTATCACTTGTGTCCAGATGTCCCTCAAAGCCTTGTGCAGTCAGGTGGGACTTTTCAGTGGTAGCCAGATTTAGAGTGTGGTGCAACAAAAAAGATGTGTGATTACTATACTCGTCCACTGACTGGTGTGGCATAGTTCTGGCTAGGATTAAGGCTATGAGTGCTATCCTCAGCATCAGGAGGGCAGCCTGCATGAAATATAAGGACAGAACAAGGAACAATGTGCTCGCATTGCTGGCCTGCTGCTGTGATGCCCCTCTGCCATGCCACCCTGCCTTGAGGCCAGTTGACTATGGACTGAAGTGAAATAAATCCTTCCTACTTTAACTTTGGGTGGTGGGTATTTTGTCTCAGCAATGAGAAAAGTAATTATGACCCTGTCCTTTTTTAGGGGGTGGTCCATAGAAGGGCAATTATCTTGAGCTAAAGTCCAGTCATCAGAGTTTTAGCAGATTGTGCCACTGTTAACATTTTTGGCTCTCTCTAAAGCAAATAAATCTTTTTTATTTAACTTTCCTCAAGAGAAATTCTTAGTGCTTAAAAGGTACTTTAAAACCACAAACATTAATCTTGCACACTGTCACAATCTTACACATTCAACAATTTTACATATTTTTGCTCCCTTACAACTTAAAATAGAGATAGCATCAGTCAATTAAATCAACCAATTGGTGAACTACAATGTCAACAGAAGTACAAAAGATCTGTATGTTAGTTTTAAAACACTGAACATGATATTATTTGGCATATACATTCATTTAACTAACACACAGACTAAAAATGCGATATAAAAGATAGTACCACAACATTCTATTTGTTCTGAATGTGCTGAGAAATGTCAATAATTTTTAATTTCTTAAATGTATTAGAGGTCATTATCATGGGATTAGCAACTACATTAACATAAAAGTAGAAAAGCCAGTCCATAACCTACTCCCTCACCATCTACAGCAAATTTTATGGGCTCACCCTGCAGATGCTCTCTGAATCTAACACTCCTTATTGTTTGCTAAAAGAACAAAAACCTCCCCATTAGTTCTCTTGGTTCTACTCTAATTCACCTTGGCAGCTTCACAATCCCAGCTGTCAGCTAAAATGTATCTCCCAGAAAGGCCTGTTCAAATCCTTACTTATTGTGCCCATGGATATGACTTCACATGCAAAAAAGATCTTTGCAGATGTATGTGGATTGAAAATATACAGTGAATATTTAAATTTTTTAAGTTATTGCAATAAAAGACATATTGCCATTAAACCACTTCAGAATACTCCTACTCACTTCAAATACATTTACCATTCTCGCCAGTTTCTCAAGCAGTTCTCTAAGTTCTCTCTTTTATGAGGTATAATCTAAAACACAGTGAATGCTGCTGCCAAGTGCCATCCAAAGGAAAGGCAGGCTTGTAAAAACATTAGGGTGTGCCCTTCACTTCATTCACTGGATCTAGTACCATGGAATTTTTGACTCTTCCTCAGTCAAAATGACCACAAAAAGGCAAACATTTTGAATTGATTCAGTAGAGTAAGGCAGCCATGAAAGTACAATTAAAGAGATGCATGAAAAAAGACTTTAAGAACTGATTCAGAAAGTGGAAAGAAATATGAGAATGATGGGTTTGAAGCAAAGAGGAGTATTTCAGGGAGATTAATGGTAATGTATCTTTTACTGTAACAAATCTTTTCAACATTCACATCTTTTTGATCAAATTTCATAATTATAATGAGATCACACTGAATTGGAAGAACCCTAACCCAATGACTGGGGTCAGAGCTTGAAATATAAGCAAGTGAAGAAAATGGAGGTATTTGAGATCCATACAGTGATGCTGGAGCAAGCCAAGGAAACACCAAGGGTTACAGACGATAACACAAGCTAATGAAGATAAGGGAGGATCCTTCACTGTGCTTTCAGATGAAGGCCTTCCAGCTTCCACAAGTATGAGAAAATAAATCTCTTTTGTTTTCAAACCCTCAATTATTAGCATTTTTTATGGTAGCCCAAGGAAACAGGTTCCAACAGGGCCATACTTCCTCCAGTGATGGGGGTGGGGAGGGTTTATTTGCTGCCTTTCCTAACTTGGATGGCTCTTGGAACTCCTAGCTTGTCACCACCTAATTCCAATCACTCTCTCTGTCTTCACATGTTCTCTCTGTGTGTCTTAAACTAAAAATATTTATAACTAGGTTTAAGGTTGACATTCATTTGGCTTCTAGGTTAAACTGGAAAGAACATCTCTCCAGTCCTGGCCCGAGGACCAAATGGTGTGGATCTCTGATGGTGAATGCATGCTGGAGCCTCATCTGTCATCCCTACATAGCTGGGCTGCATCTTCACTATAACGGACTCACCCACCCTCCCCTCCATACAGGAGGGTCCTAGGACGTACCATTCCTCAGCCATTTCTAAGGCTTACTCAAAGCAGACATAAAGATAGATATAAACAGTAGTTTATAACTGCATGAATGGAAGGATAGTATCTTCTTATTTATAATCTATCCCAGAAATCATGAGCCTTAAAGCAAATGCTCAGTGCATACAAATGAAATTTACTTAAAATCTTATATTCTTCTAACTTGGTATTTGAGTTTTAGAAATAACACAGGGACAGAAAATATAATTTAAGCCATCCTTGGTGATACACACCTGTAATTCCAGCTACTCAGGAGGTTACATAAGATCCTACCTCAAAATGGGAAGGGAAGGGCAGGAAGCAGGAATCCAGGAGAGAAAAGAAAAGCAAAAACTAGTACTTACATTACTTTACCTCACTATTTGCTCTATTTTTCCAAAACTATAATAAAATGTGAAAATTTTCTTTTTCATATAAAAATAAGAAAGTTATCTTGTCATCATATATTGCAATTATCCTTAAGATTATTAACTTGAAAAAAGAAAACCTAATTAATATACTCATCATACATTAAACCAGAAGAATTCAATATTGAAGACAATGGGGGGAACTTTGTTCATTTATTTTTTAAAAAGTTTTAAGTGAAAAGCTAACTTTTGAATAAGTAACATACTAATTTAAATTTATTCCTGATGAACTAAGCATTCATTTCATGGTTATTTCTTGGAGTATCCTCAAATAAATTCTATCTTATCTCCTTTAGGTAATACTTGAACTCATAATCCAAAACAAATGCATAGGGAAAACAAAACAGTACTTAAGAGCTTTAGAGTTGAAGAATATAATCTGATACTAAGATCTGAGGACAAAGTTCTATTTAAATAAATAGGAAACTATGGATTTTAAAACAGATGTCAAGTTAATCCTCAGAGGTATAATTTCAACATTGCAAACATTTATATATCCCAACTTCAGAAAGTAGTGTACATAACAAAATCCTTACCATCTTTTTATTTTCCAACAATATATTTATCTCGGAAGCTATATCTTTCAGAAGAAAAGAGTTTTCTCAAAATCTTAAGGCCAATAAAAATAGCAAAGAAAAAAAAAAAAGAAAAGAAAAGAAAAAAGAAAGAATCAATTAACAAATTAACAAGTTATCCCAAAACTATGATATTGGTTGTCAGCTCCACTACTATAACCATTTTCTACTCATGGCAGGAAAAATCAATTTGGATGCAATTTGTACTTTGATAATAGAAGCAGAACAACCACTATTTCTACTATGAGTATTCAGTCATTTTAAAAGTGCAAAAGAAAACTAGATTCAATATTTTAAAGTATTTTATATACTATATTTGAAACTATATTTTAAAAAAAAGCAACACTGGGGCTATATAAGTGGAGAGAAAGAATCTTGACTTGAAACCATACCTATCATCTAATATAGGAATATGTTCTCAAGACTGTAACACAGGCAAACATTTCTTAAAGGTTACACAAAGAAGATGAAAAGAGACACACTGAAATACATTAAAAGTGTCTGCCATCAAAAGACATCATTAGAAGAGTGGGGAGGAAAGAGAGCCAAAGATGAAAATGTACATAACATATATTAACTAGAAAGTGACTCTGTCCAGAATACAATAAAAGGACCCCTACAAATTACTGGGTGAGAGAGAGACAACCCAGAGCAACAAAATGTTGCTCTATCTTTATCCTCCTACATATATACAGATACATAAAGAGCCAACAAAAAGTGTTTAATCATGGAGAAAGACAACTAAAACCACAATGAACACTAACCAACCAGAATGGATGCCCTTCAGACAAAAAATACCGGACTCATCCATTTCATTCCTAGAGAGTAAGCTAACAAAAAGATATAAATGTAAATACACTAAAATATGTATAAGAATATTCTTGTTGCATTGTTTCAAATTAAGGGGGGAGCACCTCAAAACAACACAACCATCCATAAAAGCTAGTGTACACTATGGTAAAATTAGATATGTAAATATCATACAGCAATAACTGCCTAAATGCAAAAATAAAGATGAATCTGACAGGCAGCCTTAAAACATGAAAAATCAATCACAAAAGGGTACACTACAGTGTTATTCATATAAACCTCTAAATAGGAAGGAGTAATCCATAGCATCAGAATGAGGATAGTGACAGAAGAATGTATATTGTATAGATCAGTAAGTAGGAGGCACCACGGGGCATTCAGAATGCTGACAGTAGTCTACTTCTTGAGCTATGTGGTAGTCACTTGCTAATTCAGAATTGTATATCCTTCTAAATGTATGTTACATTCTGATAAAATACTGATATTTTTAAAGTAATCTGATTTATACAACTTAAAATGATCAGACAAAAATTAAAAATTTATATTATGTAAAGTGGTAGAATCTATATGAGCCATTAGTCCATCTGAGCTGAATAGACTTCCAAAATTAAGCCCTTTGACACTATTTCTAAATCTGCCTTATTTACGAGAGACTTTTAAAGTCAGGCATAGTGTGTTACATGACTACAATCCCAGTACTCAGGAAGCTGAGCAACAAAGACAAATTCAAGGCCAATCAGGGTTACAAATTGAAGGTTAGCCTGGACTACAGAGCAAGACGCTCTCTCAAAAACACAAAATAAAGGAAGCAGAGGACTTTTTAAGGCATAAAGTAAACAAAAACATAAATGATTAAAGCATTAAGCAATGCACACTCTCCATTCTCTAACTTAATGTCCAAATTCTTCTGCCACCTATTTTATATCCAGCCCTCCTGGAGGTTCTCCCAATCCTGCATGATCCTTTCCCACACATGCTCCACCAACAGCTCTGCTACTTCGCCGCCTGAAATGTGCATATTTATTCTCAGAGCTCTGTGCAAATTCTCCTAAGCTCTTCTGCTTAGGCACCATGACCTCCTTATTCATGGGTAATAAAGAACCGAAGAATTAACACTGAAAGGCAAAAGTTGAGTAGACTATATGAACAGAGCTGAGACACTCCCTTTTGAGAGAATCAGAGGTACAGTTCAGGACTCTCTAGTAATGGCCTGGCGTACACGAGTCCCAGTGTTCACGCATCAGCCCCTCCAAGGTATAAAAAACTTCCCCTGCAGTCCTGCAAATCAGAAACTCTTCAGGCAACTGGAATAGTAAAAATTTGGGCTTAAGGGGCATCAGTGGTGGAGGGATACTGATATAAACTGAACGTTAACATTCTGGTCTAAAGATCCCCACTTGCTGTTTCCTAACGAGAACAACTATTCCACAACTGAAATCAAACACAGAATATTATGACAGCCCTATGGTCTGAATCCTTCCCTGCTCTATTATTGTCTGATTCTAAGACTGCCCAGTGTACAGTGGCCTTCCTCTGCACTCTGTCTTTCCAATGGATTCAATCACTGCATGAAAGAAGTGGGTATTTCTGAGTTGTCTGTTCCCCTGCTGTGCTTCCTAGGCAGTGCCCTCTGACTAGCCAAGGCCCTGATCCAAAGTTCTCTAAAGATTCAGAGAAAGTAAAGGGCCTTTCCTGTCAGGTCGTGTGAAGCTCTCCCTCCATTTGTTCATTTGGATCTTGGTTTTACATCTTTTCTTCTTGGATGATAACCCAAAGTTGCTTTTCTTTCTTTCTTTAAAATCTCTGTGAAATCTATTCAGCAGAGAGTACTTCAAGGCCAAAGGAAGGATAGGAAATTCTAATGAGTCATTTTTATTACTTTAACAATTTGAATTAAACAATTTAGTTTGAGAAATACATTGACCTCAACTCTAATTGCTTTACTAAGATATGCCAATTCTGAGTTCTGGTTTATTTCTTAAATATTACTGTGCTTTTTACAGGTATCAAGATAGACACAGATATCCTGGAACATCTGTTTTCTTACCAGTGGGTCATATTCAAGGCTTTGCTGTTCTTATCAGTCCTAGATATCAAAGTTCAAAAAAAAAAAAATCTGCAAAACAGTTTCAAAAGAACAAATAAGCAATAAAAAACAAGAGGAAAGATTGATTTTTCCATGTGATTTTTGCTGTAGATGTCAAAGCAAACTATAAACTCATAACACTATAAACTCTTCAACAACATAACTCTAAAATATTTCTAAAGACTTCAAAGGAGCTGTCCTCTATTACTGATTTAACATAATCCAACTAAAGTAGGCCAACAAGTCCTGTGGAGACTTCCATGGGTCAAAAAACACCTGTGCACTATCTCAGTTCAAAATATGAGGAATAAAATATATGTGTTCAACTAAGGAATATCTTGAAGTAAAGAATGATGTATTTTGCTCATTTCTAAATAATAATCTCAGAAAGATGCAGAATAGGAGAAAAAAAAAAACATGAGTGGAATCATAGAGACCTGGGTTCAAGCCTAAGGCAAGTTAAAACCCTTTCTGCACAATTTGGAAAATATAATACAAATTTCTGAAGTACCAGTTGAGACAATAACCCTGAGTCCACTACATTAGGACCACCTGAGAAACATATGCTATTGGCATTACCAGACTACTGAACAGGGAACTCTGGGGCTGGGCCCCACACACCTGTGTTTTCATAGGCCATCCAGGTATTCTAATGCATGCTCTAGTGTAAGAAGCATTGTCGCAAGGAAGGAATGAAGTCAGGTTTGCCAAGTCTCCAGCTCACAAAAGCGCATCAAGTGTTTTCTCAATACTTAAGATTCTTCAGATACGCACTAGAGGTTAACACTTCACAGGAGATAATCAAACATACATAGTCCTACGTGACTTCCCATTGGTCAAGCTAACACCTCACAACAAATTAGTGTTCAGCCTAATATAATAGTCTTCTTGGGTTTTATGAATTATATTCCATTAAAGCATAACCAAATTTCATCTCAGGTAATACTGATCCCGAGATTCCACATAATCTCACCTTGAAACAAGAAGAAAAACTGCACAATTTAATATATGGAAAACTATGGGGCCAGGGATTTAGCTCAGTGGTTCCAGAGCCTGTCTTACAAGTGCAAGGGCCGGATTTGATTCCCCAGTAACCACATACAATAATGGGTGTGGAGACTCACATCCACCAGCAATAAGTACCACATACCACAGTGCTGGGCGTGGTGGCTCACTCCTGTAATCCCAGCACTTGGGAGGCAGAGGCAGGAGGATTGCTGTGATGTGAGTTTGAGGCTGAGCTTGGGGCCAGCCTGAACTACAAAGCAAGACCCTGTCTCAAAAAACAAAACAAAGAAAACTATGACAGTGAAAGATATATAAATACAACTAAGAATGCAATTAAGTTCTCCACAACAAGAATAATGAAAAAGAAGAAGACACAAACTTCACAGTTAATTAACTACTCGGCTTATTCCCTCATTCCCTTCAAGCTTTTATTCAAATTCCAAAAAAGGTTGTCTTGAACACCACACCTAAAATACTGCAACCTGCCTGTCTCACATTTCCTGGTACCTCCTTGCTCTGCCTGTTTTCATTTTTCTACAACTACTAGATAATACATTAAAACTTATAAATATATAACATATTGTGTATGTTTATCATCTCTATCATTAGAATGGAAGTTTAGTGGGAACATAGAGCTTTCTTTCATCCGTGGTTATATCCCGTGTACCTGTAAAAGAGTTTATGACAAGTGGTCATTTGATTCCTTACAGCTGCCTCAATAAAAAGTTGTGAGATGAATGGTTGGGTAATATTTAAGATATGCTTATTATATGTTTTATTATGATAAAAAGTTCTATCTACAAATGAATTATCTATTCTTATATAACCTCTATAACTTTTACCTATAGGCAGTATAAATGTATCTGCTTTTTCACCTTAAGTATCTGAGGATTTCATGAAAACAAGTGACTTAAAGTCAAAATTGTTATTCAATTAAGGTGAAACATCTATCTCACGAAAGTCACAGATATCCTGTCTGCATACAGGAGTCAAAGAAATGGCAATTTGGTTTGGACTGTGAAAGAACCAGAAAGTAGGACTTCTCTTCCTCAGATAACAATCCAGACAATATGCAACCTATAAACAAAAGACTAACATTACAACAGTTTTCTAAAAAAACCTGCAAGTTCATTTCTTCCAGCAGATGGCCAACCAAAACAAAACTTTGTTGATATTTTTAGCAAATTTTCTTCAATGAATAATCACGCTGAGATACCTTCTTTTGTCTTCATCTATGGACAGAGTTCCTGGCACATTCTATCCAAATGCACCTACCTAACTATGCTCCAATAAATGAACTGAATTTTTTCTATTTTAATAATCTTCAACTCTTCCCTACTTCAAATATTCAGATGCTTCCATCTGCAAAGTTGAGCCAACTTCATAAACTATCTGGCAAAAGAAGAATATACAGAAAGACCTGGGACCTTGGCAGAGAAAGGGATGAAGGTTAAAGCTATATTTGAACAATTCCTTCCTCCTCTTTACTAGGTTCAAAGCTTTTCTTTCATCTGTTAATTCATGATGGAAGCAACACAGCACAGTGGTTCAAAAACATGGATTCCAAAGTCAGACAGCCTACGATAGTCACTGCCTTTCTCCATTCTCTGTTCTATCTTGGTCTCCTCCCTGTAAAAATAAATAGCAGAATCTTCCTCATTACTTGGTTGTAAAAACTAAACAGATGAATATGTGTATAAAGCCCAATGACTGATACTTGGTACTTGCCTTTAATTATGAGGGCCTCTAAATATTACTTTTTACATTTCACAATTGACATTTACTTTTAATAATATATTTTCACAAAATCCATTATGACTAACAAATTTTAGATTTGTGAAAGAATCAGAAGCTATACTCTGCTTTATAGACCATGGGCTCACATAGGAAACCAATAATAAAAATGTTCAGAGCCTGGGAGGCCCTATAATCTTTCAGAATAAAAGGACAAACGTCAGCATCAAACAACAAGAAATCAGGAAACCTTTAACATATCTTGAATAGATACAGTACAACTGTATCTCCTGAACATCACTTTTACAGAACAATTTAAATAAGAGCCTAGATGCCAAAACTACTAAGATACTTGCACAGCAGCAATTGGGCAATAATCCAGCAAAAAAAAAAAAAGATAAAAGAAAGAAAAGAAAAAAAGGTTGAAGAAAAGTGGTAGATGGGTCATATGCAAGTCTGAGACTGAGAAGAAATTGCACTGGAGATAGAAAGGGACTCCTACACTGTCTAAAGGATGAATACAAATTTTTACATTTCTGTAAAACAAAAACCAAACAAAAATAAGAACTTACAGCAGGAACTTCCACAAAGTTTAAAATACTGTTGCCCTTTAAATAAAAAGTTTGCTGACAGCGTTCTACAGCATTATCAAAGCAGATTTCAAAATAATCTGGACCTGAGGGATAAAATATTAAGGGGCTGGAGACTGCACAGCATACGGTCCAGGACTCCACTTAATTCCTTAGTCTGTTACTTTAAGAGAGAAGCTGTTTCCTAACCATCTATTTAATCCTTAATGTCATTATGTAAAAGTATTGATACTAATTAAAACCTAATCCTACCAGCACTGCTAACACCAGACCTACAGTTTCATTTAAATAGCAAAACTAGCTCCTATAAATCCCTCACTTTTTTGTCAACATAATTTACAAAAAGAGCAAAGTATTTTTAATGAGTATTATTCAGCCTAAAAATGGTAAGTTAGAGACATTTATAGTTAAATGGATGTACACTGAGGCCATACTTACAAGAGAAATAAAGAGGGCACATAGGTAAATACCATATTATTTCTCTAGTGTGAGAAACTGAAAGTGTAAATGAGGTCCAAAATGTTTAACAGGTGTTGTGAAATAGGAAGAAAATCTTTAAAGGGGAAGGGGGGATGTGAAGGTAAAAGGAAAAAATGGACACAGAGCTTTTGTATACAGGGGAAGGGGCTGAAGGGAGGGCGGGCGAATGAGAAAAAATAAGAATCAAGATATATTATGTGCAGGTACAAATTCTTAACGAATGAATGTGATCAAAATGTATACTTAAAATGTACCAATAAACTCAATTTTTAAAAAATAAGATTTTTTTCTGGCTAAAAAATACAATCTAGATTATCTGTCTAAAAAACTAGCTCTTTAAATTGTTAATTATAGATCAAATAAACTCTAGCAAAAAAAAAAGGGGGGGGTTATGGAATGAAAAACTCATTCAATCTCCAAAATTCTGAACTGGTTCAGTGACATAAATCACTGTACATGTGGCAATACCTGAAAGCAAATTTTATCATTAGTTTAATGTAGGTTTGAATAAAAAGGAATTTAAGACTTAAATGGCAGGTAGAAGAGAAAGAAAAAACCTGATAGTAAAAAGGAAGAAATGGAAACAATGCTTATATATATAAGGGGGTGGGGGGTTGGTGGAAGGGCAGGAGAATGAAAAAAAATAAGAATCAAGATACATCATGTACAGGTGCAAATCCTCTATGAGGAATGTAATCCTAATGTGTTCCTGAAATGTATTCAATTTATAAATTCATAAATAAATGGACCCAAGTTTGGGAAACATTTGACTGAACCAAACACAGCAGGTAGAGCAGAGAATAGCTAACATGGTATTAGGATAAATAGTACAGACTTTGGAGTTAGAAAGACGTGCTTGAATTTTCATTCTATTTCACTCTGTGTGCACATGGCCAAGACATTAATGTATTCATGTCTAAAATAGATAAAAATACCACTGAAGTCATACACGTGCAGTGCACAGAATCCAGTACACAGTATCAATTCAATAACTGTTAGTTAATGTTATACATAAGATCTATATTCATTCAACAAATAGGTTGTTCAGAACAAAGAAATGGTAAGAAGAAAACCCAGATTTTGCTTTTATCTCCATAACTCTTATACGCGGTTCTCTAATATATTAATGAACATAAAACTGTAATATTGTACAATCAGCAAAAATTACAGTACTGTATAAACAAAATATATTGTGCAATGAGACATAGAGGCTCTCCAAACAAAATGTACAGAATTGTACCAAAAAAAAAAAAAAAAGGTCATAAATCTAAGCAGTTCTTAATCAGATAGGTCATTAAACAAGGCTTATCCACACTGGTTATGGCAGGGTGTGGTGATGCAAACTTGTAATCCCAGCACCTGGGAGGGTGAGGCAGAGGAATGATGACAAGGTAGAAGTCCACCTGGGCTCCACAGTGAGTTCAAGGCCAGCCTGAACTACATAGCGTAACCCTGTCTCAAAAAAAAAAAAAAAAAAAAAAAAAAAAGGGCCGGGGAGTTAGCTCAGTGGTTCCGGCGCCTGTCTTGCAAGCGCAAGGACCCGGGTTCGATTCCCCGGTGACCACATAACAATACTGGGTGTGGAGACTCACACCCAGCAGCAACCAGTACCACATACCACAGTGCCGGGCGTGGTGGCTCACGCCTGTAATCCCAGCACTAGGGAGGCAGAGGCAGGAGGATTGTGATGTGAGTTTGAGGCTGAGCTAAGGGCCAGCCTGAACCACAAAGCGAGACCCTGTCTCAAAAAAAAACCTAAAAAAAAAAAAAAAAAAAATCCACAAACTAAGTACAAGTTGGGATTGTGGTAGAACTGAAGAATGAGCAACAGAAGACTGTCTGGACAAAAGAAGGACCAGCGAGTGTTAGGAATGAACAGTGGTAAATTAGCAGCACACCAAGTTCTATCACGGGGTCAATCTGGCAATTAGAATGAGACAGTTCAAACAAAAGCAACAGGTGGTAAAGACCCAGCCTTGATGATTTATTGATTAGAGTTAGAAAGAACGAGAACCAGAGTTTTTTCAGAACTGATTTTTCTATGCAAACATCTGGGTGACTTGCCAATTACAACAACCCTTGAAACTATAGTACACTTACTCATTAAGCCTTGTACACATTTTCTAACGGAACTATATACTATCATCACTATTCAGTATCATAATTTCACTGTATACTGGTTACAAAGCAGCCAAGGTAGGGGAAACCCCTATTCCCAAAAGGGAGGGGAAGAAAGAAAATGAATTTTAAAGGAAATTTTTACTGGGGTTGAATTTTTCACACACACACACACACACACACAAATATATTCAAACCTTGCTTGATTGTAAAAGGGAAACAAGTTTTTAGATCTTACTTATCAATGGCTACTCCTTTATAATCAGGTTCAGAGAAAGAGAGTTCGAGAAGTTATCAGAATAAACTGCTTATAAAGTGATAAAAATAGAAAGTGAAAGGTAGGTTAGAAGAAAGCAAGATCCAAAAGTGTTAATTCAGAAAAATGTAGTAAAATCAAAATTTATTGTACCTAGGCAAAAGTGGTGTCATTCAAAGCATATTAAAAATGATTTGTCTCAAAAGGACATCAGCAATAAAATCAATTGTTTCACAGAGCTCAGTGTTTGCCAGTGTCCACAGAGCATAAGTGTGATAGCAAATTACAGTCTGAGACTGAAAAATAATCATTAGAGGTTCAGTAAGTCATGCCTGAGAAAATACTTTTCTAAACTGCCTTCGGGCTTTAACATTTTGAAAAATGGAAAACTCCAAGTCTAGAAATAAAGCTTAGTCAGTATCATATACTCTACTCCCACTGAGGCTAGCTTCCTCTTTCTGCAGCACTCACAGGAAGGACAGTTTGTAGCACAAACAGGGGTTGGAATCAATCTGTGTAACTAGAAAAAGTACGCTTAAACAGAACAAAGCTGTCTTGGTTATAGAATTCCAGGTTGACTATATCCAGAAAAGGAAAAGTTATTTTTATAATTTCCTTATTAAGAAAGAAAAAAGTCTCACTCTAGGAAAAAGTAATGTGCTTGTTAATTAACAGTTATAAAACAAAAAAATGAGTACTAATCCAGACAGCCTAAGGTTGCCTTCCCACATATTTCAACTATTAATCACACAGATGCACCCCTCACACTTCAGTGGCAGTATCTGTCATTAGCAATTAACCATTTCAATAAGGAGTGCTATTTTAAAGACAAATGCCTTTTAGTCACTTCAAAAGTACCTTATTGTGGTTAGAAGTCTAGCCTAAAAATGAGTCCCAGTGAAATGAAGCTAAAGTGTCACGCTCTCCTAACAACATTTCATGTTTAGCTATTAAATCTGGAATATTTGTCTATCATAGAAATAACAGCAAGAATATTCAATGACATAGCAAAAGAACTGTTCGATTGAGGGCAGGTAATTGCACTTCCCTTTGCACCTTCAATAAGGTATAAGAGCTATGCAGATAAAAGCAAAATCTGGGCTTTCTTTTTACCATTTCTTTGTTCTGAACAACTTATTTGCTGAATATAGATCTTATACATAACATTAACTAACAGTTATTGAATTGATACTATGTACTGGATTCTGTGCACTGCATGTGTATGACTTCAGTGGTGGTTTTATCTGTTTTATAAGGTCAAGATCAAAGCAACCATAAGGGGAAAGCAAGAACAGCCAAGCATGGTCACATGGAAGCATGGTGGGAAATGTTTTATTTGGGGTTGAAGGTAATTACTAATACTTTTATATTTTTTAAATTGCATTCAATGTAAGCATAGGAGAGTAGGAAGGAAATTCTATATAATATCTCAGAAAAAAACATGCCATTTCACAGTCCTGCTGGGTTAGTAAGCCTGTCTCTGCTCCTGCTACGAACCCTCCCCAAGGACACGAACAGGTCTCATTACTAATATTTTATTATTAAGTAAAAACTAGGTATCTAAACAAAGCTTATTTTAAAGCACATCCTGTCACCTCATAACATTCAAAAGAACTACAAACCAACCAATAATTATGAAAGCATGCCTGTCTTTGCTTGCTTTGGGAACTGCTAAAAAGAGCCTCTCAAAAGCTCTTAAATCCAAGCTCCTGCCACATCTCTTGCCAATGCCTCCACTCAGCACCCCCAAAACAAAGCGAATTTTCTTCCATGCAAAATCCAATGCCTGTCCCATTTCTGCAGTGGCAAACATCACTCTGTTTAAATTCTCAGTCTCTGTTTGCCACCTATATCCACTTCATGACAGTATTTCACTTTGCAGAATCTTCTCAGCATGTCTTGATCCAACCCTGCCCCTTGTCCCCATGTAACCAGGTTCTTGATGTTGGCTCCCTGTGTCTCCCTCAACTACAGCAAAACCCTCTGAATGGAGCCAGGCATGGTGACTCACTCACACCTGTAATCCCAGCACTCGGGAAGCAGAGGCAAGAGGACTGCTGTGAGTTTGAGGCTTGCCTGGGCTACACAGTGAGTCCAGGACCAGCCTGAACTACGTGAGACCCTGTCTCAAAAAACAAAAAGAAACAAAAAAGTCCCTGAATCACTTCTGCTGTATCCAATTCCTTCCCATTACAAACCACCACAGTATACAATTTACCAATCAGTAGTTTGTGTGTACCTTAAAAGTCTAACTTTCTTTGGAATACTGTAATTCCTTGGCTTTCTTAAACTTGTAGATTATGTACTCTTTAATAATTTTTCTTGGCTTTTGGGTCATCATTCTTGTAAGAGTGTATTAGAATATAAGTCTTTATACAAATATCCACACACAACTGATATCTCAGACTCAGTGGCTCCCACCTTATGACTGACTGACACTTCTAGTATACTGAAAGTGTTTAGACTTAAATTCTTAAATGAAATTATCAAATAGTATCTTCCCTTCTTACTTAGGCTCCAAATAAAGGATGATGAAAAAGAACCCAAGGAAAACAACACGTCAAAATTTTATCAGAACAGTCCAGTGGACAGCTTACAGAGAGGGCCTCTGATGTTCAGAAAATCAGTTTTAAAGTAGGATCTTCCTGCCTATAAGAAGCTTTACTCCCTCTACTTGTTTCTCCCACATACAACTTCAGTCTACACTATTGTATTATCCTTTCCTCACTCCACAGCAGCATTAACATTTATAGTTAAGAGTCCAGGAATGTAGACTAGTGTTCGGACACTTGCCTAGAATGTCTGAAGTCCTAGGTTTAATGTCTAGGACAACCAAAGGAAAAAATTATAACCAAGATAGATTCATCTTGCCCAGCACCATCATACCATGTGGCAATGTGCAAAAGCCACAGTACAGCCAAAGTTAAAAAGAGGCATTACTTTCCCTGTTTCATTTTCAACGTACTGCTGCTTTTGCTTGAGCTAAGAAACAGCTTCTTCCTCAGTAAACAGCATTTTAAACAGTGTTTTCTCTTTTCCTTGATGCTGCGTATAATTTGTAAGTTTTAAATGTTTAAATGCTGAGGACATTAAAATTAAAACAACACAACAGAGGAACATAGCAGGACTCTGAACATTGCTTCTGTTTGGCACAAACTTGCCCTGTCCTCAAATGGTGACTTTACAAACCCTAAATGGGTATCTGCTGACTGTGACATCACCATTGGCAGCCACTACACTGTAATTGTTTTGGGGAGAAGCACTGCACATCTCTAAGCTACTATCACATGCATTCTCAATGCCCTCCCTACCACCCGAACACTATATTTAGTGAACAATATACACAATACATCAATTAGAGTCCTTTAAAGAAATAAAAGTCAAACAGGAAAACATACTAATTATCTGATTTTCTATGTTTTACAACATAATTCTGGAGCTATGATTTGTGCCTTAAGTTATAATAATACCATTTCCAAATTATTCTCCCTTCTTCAATATTTTTGATATTAATCCTTTTTTCCATATACATATATATTTATTCTGGCTTTATGAGTCATTTTGCCCTGAACAAAGCATGCTTCAATTTCTCAATTATAGCAGCTACGTGTTACACACACACACACACACACACACACACACACACACACACAACCACAATTACTAAACTCAAAAAAGAGTCCCTATAATGTTCTGTTGATTTAAGCATCAGTGAAAGTCAGTTTGTGGTGTGTTCTAATTCACTCTCAAAATATCCAATTAGTCCTAAATGCAAAACATATTCCAATAATGTTAACACGTTAGCAAATTGTTTATCACTGTGCACACTAAATGAGATTTTATTGGTGATAATTCTCTTATTTCATCAGAGCACAGACACATTTACGGCTTTGGCAGTTTGTGAACGTGTTCTACTCACTTAAAGCAAGTTAGCCTACACTGAAACCATCACCACAAACCTGCCTGAAGGTATCACAGTAGAACCAGTTTCAGTAAAGTAAGGACTTTGTACACATTCTCTTCACTAGTGAGAAAAATACTCAAAAGTTTTGCATTCTTCTGTTCTTCTCATCAAGGATAATAAATAACACTTTAACACTAGGATACCCAACACTGGCACTACTAAAATTTTGGGCCAAATAATTTTCAGGAGAAGCTATTTTGTGGACGGTAAGATGTATCACTATCCAATGACAACAGAGCCAAGAGCCACCACTCTACTTCTGACAACTAAACTGCCTCCAGATGTGCTCACATGGACCGCAGGGAGGCAAAATCACCCTAGATGAGAACCACTGCTTCAGAGCTACCCCACAGTTCATCTGCTTCTATTTAAAGGATGGGGAAAGTGGAGTCAAAGAATAAAGGTAATTCAGAATTCTTTCTGGTGTCCTAAATGTTAAAGATGAACAACCCTGAAGAACATGAGCCTCCTTGCTGAGGTCTTCTTTCTTTGTATTTTAAGGCTCTTGAGTGAGAGGTCAAGCCAAAACTGAAATAATGTTTCCTAAGACAACTATAAAAACTATTTTTCTATGTCCATTATGAAGACTACTATCTACCTACAGTTATTCATTTCATCCTGTGTATACAATGATATAATGAAGACATAATTTACTAGGTTGTATTCCAAACATAAACTGGTAGCTGCCTGACAAGGAAAAAACACATCGAGAAAAAAGGACAAAAGAAAACTTGTCTTCAAAGCTTTAAGTTTCCCCCTGATAATGGTGCTATTCATGGATCAAAAAAGATACTCATTTCATGAGTGTAACACAATAGCTTCTTGTTGCAATAAACCATTACAATACAGCATTTAGCTAAAGAATTTTGGAGAGCAAAATCAAAACACCCAGTAACGGTAGGTGACTCTTTTTTTTGTCATTAACCTGAAAACAAATAGAACTTTAACCCACCAAGTTTTAGCATGAGTGTCACTGATGGGTACCATGTTTCTATCTTCTGTAAGAATAATGTATTAATGATTCCTAAACTATTTACAGCAATTCTTAATTTTTGTCAAAGCTATTTGCTTATGAGAACAAGTATCAAGCTAAACTATAGTTAACGGTTAAAAACATTATACAAGAAAATGAATTCATTTTACTCCAGCACAAACAGTTGTCAAAAAACAGATTACTAGAAGGAAAAAAAAAAAAACTGTTCTTTGCTCTAAACATATCTGCTCTTAATTAGTCAAATATTACCACTACTTTGCTCTTTCCTATGCTATCTTCACCAACACTAAAAATCATTATTCCTTGTTATTTCTCCTATTCTCCAGGAATTTATAGAGAAGCTATCTTATTCAAGGACAGCTATATATGCCAGTGAATAGATTAAAATCACTATTAAAATTATCCTTAGAAATTATCTGTGGATTCTTTCACATATACAATATTTATAGATAATACAAAACAGTGGATATGGCTAAATTCACATAAATTAAATCTGTATATGGTATGTCCAGACTATAGTAAGATATTTTTAAGCAAGAATATAAATGCCACTAAGGGTTCCATCATCTATCTGTATCCATCCATTCTGCATCATCAGATTCAACCAACTTTGTACTGGAATCATTTACAGTGGAGAGGTGGCATGTGTAATAAAACCTATTCTGATTTCCTTTTTTGTCTCTATTTCCTATAGAATACAGAATAACATTATTTATGTTGTATTGGTTATAACTAGAGATGATTTAAAGTATGTGGAAGACTATGTATACAAATACATATATACAAATACTGTTGCACTACACAAATACTAGAGCATCTTTTACAAGGCATTTGAGCATTTCCAGATTTTGCTCTGAAGAAGGGCTCCCCTGTGAATATTAAGAGATAACTGTATTCAATCCTTCAGGTAAAATCATATCTTTTTAGGCAATAATATTGTGTGCCACCTTAAATTTTCCACCAGATTTAAGTATCATGATTCAATCCAGTAAAACTATTACCTTATTCCTTACATCTATCATGTATTTTTATAACTCCACATATAAATGTTAGCTTAAATTGGGAGCATTTGTTCTCTATCCATGAGTCTCACTTGTTCTAGTACACAAGGCTTTGCCACATGCTCACTAATGTAAACAAAAATCCTGATTAAAAGACAACTGTTCAAACAGTCAGACTCCTGTGTATTTGCAGAGACCCTTCAATTGAGCCAGGGGAGCACTGGAGAAGTGAAATGGAAACAGCAAGTAACCTATTTAAATAGATAACAAAAACAAATGCCCTTTGGTGTCTGAAAAGCATGAGGTCACAAGTATGGCTAAAAATCTTTCGTTACAATAGGCTTCAGGACAACAGAGAATTCATGGTCATTAAAAAAAAAAAAGAGAGAATGTAAAACAACAATGACAAGTCATTGAGCCTCCAACGCCACCATTAAGTGTAATCTGTGATGGGAGCAACTGGCACTTTCCACAAAATAGCTGCCAGTTGCTCCATTTCTTCAGGGATCATCATTCCAAACACGAGAATTCTCAGAGGAAAATTCCCCAAACACATTCCAACCTAACTAACATGTGTAGCAGTTACTTTTTAAGAGAACACAGTACATAAAAGTTTTCTCAACTGGACTGTACTGAGCACACAAGTATTAAAAATGTAGTTTAAAATGCAGAAGAAAATTTGTCCTTGCTATCTAATAAAATGAACGTCATGTTTTAAAAAGCATAGTAAGTTTAAAAACTAGACTTATTAATCTTATGACTCAAAAGAAAAATTCCATCTTAGGTGGCAGAGGGTAGAGTTATCTGGATTGCTCTAACAATACTACTGGTTTTCACATGGAGCCAGAAAGCAGCACACAAAATCACAGGGGAACACAGAGAAGATTAAGAGTCAGACAGGTCAAAACAGTACATCAAAGCAGGAAGGGCCGGATGAGGAAAGTTACTGCCCAAGGGATACAGGGCCAGGTTAGGCAGGAACAAGACATAACATTTCTAAACAGGTAAAGAGAAGTGAGACCTGTGTAAACAAATCAGACACCTAACTGTCTGCCGGCCATGGACTTGCTGGGGAAGCAGGTTGGGCAAGCAAGATACCATAGTCCTCCAAGAGCAATAGTGCCCAAAACTACATGGAAATTACAACCGTTGAGACTGCCGAAGTTTGCTAAAAGCAACAATTATTAATAAATTATTAAGTACTCTATGTACCATATCTAATTAAGACCTCACCAAAAAAAATGCTATGAGGCAAATATTAATCCCATTTTAAACACTGCATAAGAAATATAAGATTTAGAAAAGTTACACTGTTTTCTCAAACTCAAACAGCCAATAAAATAAGGCTTTTCTGATTCCAAAGCCTAGGTTCTCTAATTGAGAATAAGCTACTTATTATCTCTAAATGCCTGCTTTCACAATCCAAAAAATTAAAGTTTCTGGCAGCACCGTGTTAACGACTTCATCTGCATTTAAAAGTTTGTTATATACCACTTTACCAGGGGGCTAGAAAAGTATTAAGCAACATGAAGGGAACCAACCACCACTAAGAAAATGGGGCAGGGGCCCAGGTTTTGCTGAGAACAGAACAGTATGCAATACAGAAGAACCTAGGTACATCTGGACCAAAATGTTACTCTCATATACAAACTTAAAAAAATTAATAAACCACAGCACCAGCACCCAAATTATGGTTCTCAGGTTAGCAGCATCAGCATACCCAGGAATTCATTAAAACACAAGTTCTCAGGCCTCACACCTGGCCTGCTGCATCAGAAACTCACAGCAGGGCCAGAAATTTGTGTGTTAACAAACTCTGTTGGTGACTACTGATGCTCAAGTTTGAGGACCACCGAACTACAGAACACAGCAGAGAATGTTTGGGATTTCCTAACATTTCTTAAAGCTGTTATGTATCTAAGCCAGGGGTGGTGGCACACACTACAATCTCAGCACTCTGGGAGGCCTGAGGCAGGAGGATGGTAGGTTCAAGGCCTGCCTGAGCAATTAAGGGACTTAACATCCGTCTCAAAGTGAGAAAAAAAAAAAAAGTTTTTAAAGATAGAATAGAGCCAATGCCAAAGTCCTGGATTCAATCCCCAGTACCACCACACAAACAAAAATTTAAAATCCACTGATATGTATAAAATTTAAGTAAAACTGGTACGTTGAAGCAAGATACATTAGGCTAAGTCCACTATAAAAATACTTATGAGATTTCCAATGAAAAAGGTTGAAATACTTGACTTAGTACAGAAGCCAAAATTAGTAACCCCAAAACAAGTCTTTTTTATGAACTTAAATAATACTATGAACTATAAAATTAATATTTAAAATCATATAGTGTTTCTTACTGCAACCACTATCAAAAATAAATAAACAAGTGAAAAAAAGATATTATCTCTGAATCCTTCAGAGGTTTT
>PVIR01023279.1:0-26892 GCA_004026965.1 Petromus typicus | reverse complement strand
GTGGAGACCCACACCCAGCAGCAACCAGTACCACATACCACAGTGCCGGGCGTGGTGGCTCACGCCTGTAATCCCAGCACTCGGGAGGCAGAGGCAGGAGGATTGTGATGTGAGTTTGAGGCTGAGCTCAGGGCCAGCCTGAACCACAAAGCGAGACCCTGTCTCCAAAAACCTAAAAAAAAAAAAAAAAAAAGAACTATAATTTTGGAAGTCACAAGTTGAGTAATAGTATTTTTAGTTTGCAACTAACTATTGCAGATGATACCTCTGATGTAGCTGTTCTGATAACAGTTGGCTTGCTTATTCCCAGGAATATGGAGGGTGCTTTTGCTACACGAGTGACTCTTCACTTGCAATTGCAGACTTCTCATGACTGAAATGGCTTAAAAGCCATCTCTTTCTTCATACCGTGACTGTCTCCTTTGTTGTCTTAACCCTTGTGTCAGATTCTACTTAGCTCTGCATATAGATATGTTGAGCATTAAGAATGTGTTACGTAATACCACAATATGGGGTTAATTTGGCCTGCTGCTCATTTAATGGCATTTCCCCCTCCTTCCCTTCTTTTCTGCCTTACCGTTAGTGCTTCTTTAGCAGTCAGAACAACTAAAATGTCTAAAGTCCTTTGGCCATAGCATAGGACTCATATCCAAAACCTGGGATATTGTACACAAGATTCTGGTGCCAGCTACATGAAAATTCAAGTTGCTAGGAGATATCTGGAGTTTTTTTTCCTGGTCAGTGAAAATTATCCACTTAAACCCACTCCTACGAATTCATAAAGCTGTTCTCTCTCTCTTTCTTTCTCTCTTTTCCCTCTCTCTATCTCCCCCCTCCTCTCTCCTCCCTCTCTCTCCCTGCTCCTCTTTCCCTCTCTCCCTCTCTCCTCTCTTTTTCTCATTGTTGACCCCTTTTAGCTGAAATCCTGATTTAGTTGAACCAACACTCTCTCCTTATATCATAAGAATTGTGTGTTTGGAATGTTTGACCTGGTCTCAGTTCTGCTGTCTCTGGGTGAAAAGATCCCAGCACCCACTGTCAGTTCCACATTAATAAGAGAAATGGAATAAAGGAAGAGGAAATGTGGCAAGGTTTTGAGTAGAGTATATTTAGGAAAGCAGCTTAAAATGGTTACAGAGAAATAAGCTTGTGTCATCTTCTATGAATGGTTTGTAGACCAGTCTTAGAAATTTAAACTTTACCCTGTGGACAATAGAGTCACTCTGTGCAATATATAGAGATATGTTCTATGGTTATGTATAGCTTTAATGTCATTTTTAGGTGAGGAAGACATCGTAGAAACTTCAGCAATATCTTGTGAAAAAAACCCTATAATCAATAAAGACATTGTAAATTCAGAGGGACAAAAGGATTTTAACATTATGGTTTAGAAAGATTAAGATGATAGCTATATAGTGCGATTACTCAGGATCATGAATGGAAAAAGTAGAACTGATTTGGGTGAACGTGTTTGTACAAGGCAGTATGCCCAGGGCTTCCTCTGATCTTTCTCTTACTTGAACAGTGTTTGAACAAATCATAGCTGGAGACCTTTTCTCTTCCAATCTCTGTTCCAATCTGCTATCTTTTTCTCTATATCTCTGTGTCTAGGATCAGCTAACACCATTTTTATGGGGTAACTCCTTATTGCTAGCAAGCCTTATACATCCAGACCAATCAAAATTATTCCATGGATGTGCAGGCCACCATCCAAATCTGGCCCATTTGCATCTGCAGGACTTCTTGCCCAGCTGTTTCAGCCACAGTGACGTGTCTCTGCAAGGTGTGAGCCCCTTCTCTGATTTGACCAAACAGAAGCCCAGGAACATGCTGAGCAGCTGTTGAACATTGAAAAGCAGCACACTGACAGCACCTTTTCCCAGGATATGCAGAAAGTACCTGAAAATGAATGGAGTAACTCTGGCTACCACGAAAGCCAGTGTGATGTTGGAGGAGACTGTGAGAGCAGCCCTTTAGTATCTACCTCTGAGATCTGTCCACACTGACTTCCGTCTCAGCAACTCTTAGCTGAGGAGATACATTTTCATAACCACAGACGACCAGCCTAACCTCTACAGACTGGGAACCTGCAGGCCCTTCCAGCATCCGCTGTGTATCTTCTTATGTGAGGGCTCTTGCCTAACTCTTTTTCTCTGGCCACTGGATATCCTTTCAATCCAGGGTCCCTCTCACAAGACTTGGGCCACATAGAAAAAGCTTTTAGCTAGGAATAATATATTTAATGCTAGTGAGGTACATAGAAAAGATCTAGGTAAAGTTAAATGAAGCCAAATAATATATATCAGGACAAGAAGAACAATTAAAGATTTGAGAAATTCAGTGTTTAAAGAGCAGGTATGAATATTGATATGCATATTTACAAGCATATGTGTGTGTCTGAGTGTTTGTATATGCACATGTATACTTCCTCTGATGTCTAAATTTAGTGTCATCAGGCCAAAGAAATTCTTAGCTAACAGATCATTGGTCATAATTGAGAAAGTGAAAAAGTGTTTAAAAACCTTGAATATTGATTAACACTGTTGATTTTGACCCATGAACACCAGATGAATAGAAGGCAAATGTAACATGCAGGCCAGATATTAAAAGAATAGCTTGTAGCTTACCCCATATTATAAAAATCGCTTCTAAAAAATCAGTGCATTTGGGGTATGAATGTGGTATTCCTGCAGTCAAAGCTAATAAGCAGTCATTTAATCAATCAGAACCCACATAACCATAGAGATAATATATGGGGTCAGTTTCAACTGGACAATTGGTATTTAGTTATTTCTACTTGGCACTATCAACCATAAATGAATCTCAGCACAATCTTCTGAAATCAGGTAACGTTTCATTCTAAATCTTTTTAAGTTTCAGATGAAAGTCCTGATCATATACAGAGGAGGTAATGTTAGGTGCTTGGGTACCAGGAATCTTATGAAGATTAAAAAAGAGAACTACTACTGCATTTAAATTTTGTAGTTTATGTTAAGTTCCTCTGACTTTCATAAGGAGGCCATTAGCCCATGTTTTGTCTTAAATCTAACTACTTAAAATTAAAAACTGGCTGTGTGAGTCCAGCAATGTATGTGAAAGGGCTCTGTGAGTTCTATAATGTCATAAACATGAATACTTCTTTTACTAATGGAAAATTGATAGCCATGTGGCTAATTGTTGCACTCTGTGAATATAAAGGCAATGGTACTTTGTATCTATGAAAAACACTATCTTATCTTTACTCCCATAATTCATCAGCATGTTTCTCTTTAGGCACCTATAAAATCTTTTTGATCATTAAATGCCTCTCGTGTCCTTCTATCCCTCAGCATCTAGCGTATTGTGTGCACATGAAGGTCTTTTTCTGTGGATGAATTAATAGAAAACATTTGACTGTTATAGAAGAATCTGCTTTATTCCCACACTGTGAGAAGGAGCAGGAGGAAGCAAAGATTAAGAAGGATTCATTTATTCTTATCCATTCATCTGAATACTCTTAGGAAGCTTCAGTTATTTGAGACAACGTTTTCAATAATCCCACTTAGGATTCTTGTAAGTTTAATGTATTACAGATCAGGGAGAGCAACAGAAGATTGGCAGTTGATAGACATTATTTGTTTGGCTCTTTTAATATTGACAGTAATCCATGATAAATACATATAATAAAAATTGGATGTCAATTTAAAATTCACACTGGCCTCCTTTTTTGTTGGATCATTGTCTCCTTTCTTTAGGATTTTAGACTGATTTTTCCATCTACCACAAGTGTTGTTTTACTAACTAGCATCATGGCCAGCTGCATCAGGTATTAAGTCTTTGCTCAGTCATGCCCTTTTCTACGACGGCTCTGCAGGCAGTATCTGTCCATTTAGCCCCATCTCCAATATACAAATTTCATTCCCCTTCCAAGAACATTGCTAACCTCTCTTATCTTTCCTTTCCTTCCATACCAATAGTTTTGAACATTTTTTAGAAAATAAACACATATTTTTAATTGCTTTTTTTCTATCTCCTCAATATCTGATAAGCAATGTGAGGGCTAGGGTGTTTGTTTGTGTTTGTCTGCTAATGTAGTTCAGGGAACAGGGTACCACTTGTTTGTGGCCGTACCACCTTGAATGAGACTGATCTCATCTGGAATGTCACTTGTTAATTTAGAACTGGCATTAATTATTTGTTGAAAGACTCAGTGAGAAACTCAAATGTCTGACAATTTGAGAAACAAGAGCAGTATTTTTCAACATTGGGCTAATCTCTACATTACCATTGGTGCATTAGGAATGATATTTATGCATTCCTCCTTCTTTATGGTCAGCACTGCCCAAACTGTGTACCCAGTACTGAGGCTTATATGCATTGCTATTAGTCTTCATGTTTCTTTTCTTTTACTTACAATAAGAAGAAAATTACCTGTTTTACATCATCTCTGTATCCAAAGTGTTCAAGAGTAGGGCATTTACATGTTTACTGAAAAAGGGAGGCAACCTACCATACTTAAATCCTGAAGTGAAGAATTTATCTCTGTTAAATATATAAAAATATACCTTTCATATATGCACTAACTAGTTCAATTATCTTCCCAATGCTTGGCTTTTGAATATTTGTTTCTTGCTCTAAAAAAGAAACAACAACCATAGCCATAGTAACAACCATAGCCTTATTTAAAATCCAGAGATAAGGCTTATGAAAACATGGAAAAAAACCAAAAATAAGATAAATATTGCAGAAGACTATATTAATAGCAGGTACCTTGTGTAGCTCAGAGTGGAAGTTGTTTATTGTACTGTAGAACTTTATAATTCTTTAAGCTACCATGCCACAAGCAGCTAATCTTTGTGAGCAGAGAGAATGGAAACTTCTTTTGGCTTAGATGTTATTACTTCACACAGAGACTTACATTTATAGGTGTACATGTAAAACACTCTGTTGGGCAGGAATATTAAGTATTACTCAGGGAAATACTGTAACTCAAATAGGTGAAAGTGTAAATAATCAGTTTAATACATCAATTGAAAACAAGGTTATCATTTTAAAATGTTAATCCATTTGTTAACTTCTGTGTAAGGCATTGTCTAGCACTGCTTAACTGCACACAACTGACAGAAATACTCATTTGTTTCATTATAATGGCTCACTGTTTTCTGAACTTTCTTGTATTTTTTCCTTTCTCTTTCATTTTGCTTACGTCCCTTTAAATGTTTTGGATTTGCAACACTTTTTTGAAATAATGATAGCATTAAACAAAAAGTAATAATTTATTATGTAGGGCTATTTTGCATGTCACATATAATTGATGCTTTTTAGATATTTTCATTATTGTGTAACATTTATGAAAATGAAAAGCTGAACAACTTAAAATTGCAATTATTAATTTAACAACCTTAGAGTCAGAGTAAGACAGCTGAGCTGTGTTGCAATTTAAATTACAAAACTGTATGCTTATTCCTCATTTGGGCAGCCCGCCAACTAGAGAACATATTAGGCATTCAGTGCAACTCGATAAGTCATCCAGTTCAGCAATTTCTAGCTGGTCTGATATGTCTTCAGGCATATTTAACCTTTACAAGTCTTATTCTTTGCTTCTGCATCATAGAGATTACACAATTTGTTTGTTTTAAATGAAAATGATAGTGAGAGGGAAATAATCTAAAAGACAATGAAATTTTCACTTCTATTAATTTTAGTTTACATGCTGCTTGGTGAGGGAATTAATAAGAGTTTAGGACATCTTCATTAATTTTTAAAATAAACTTCTAGTGGAGAATTTTTTACTCTAGAAACCTAAACAGATTATGTCTTGTACTGTTAAATGTTCCCAACATCGAAATTTTTGGTTATGTTTCAATCAGTTGCTTACAATTTTTGATTTCAAAGTAACTTTGAAAAGTTATTCTAATCTTTTGTTCACAGAAATGAACTGGCCTGATTTAAAACTGTTGACACAATGTGTCCTTATATATTTAATAGATATTCATAAGAAGTAACTAGATCCTATGTGAACGACCCCTGACCTTCCTGAATTCTGTTGCAATTTTGTTTAGCATCTGTTTAGGCTCCAGGGGATTATAGGAACCACCAGGATGGCTTCCAAAGAAATCGGAAGATAAGCAGCCCAGCTGTGTGCTCTTTGTGCCAGGCCCAGGAACTCTGCCAGCTGGCTGCCCTCTGTGAATGTGCATGGCGAACAGAAAGTCATTGGGTATTTCTTGCCTTTCCGAAAGGAAAATTTTAGCTAACAGGACACAAACGAATCTGGTCATTATTTCTGTTTCTCAGGAAAGATTTGCTCACGGGAAGCAGCTTGACATGATTTTCTTGTCTGGTAGGTGAGTGTATGATGGATGTCATTGTGGTGGTTTTTGTAAGTGAAGTGGGCATCAGAGCATCACTGAAATATGTACTTTGTGGATCGCACACAGTAATAGGGTATCTTGACTTGGCAGTGAGAACAGAATGTGAAAGCTGATTGGACTTTTTAATATGCATGATCTTGTCTGCACTAGTGTGAAATTTTGGGTGATTATGTAAAAACATAACTCAGATATCTCAAGACATTCCTTTCACACATTACATAGCTAACATGAGTCAGCAAAAGAGCTCTGTTCTTCACAATCGCCTGGGAACACAGTCTGAGAAAATGAGAGGACAGAAAGGAGTGCACTGGCTCTTCATACTTGAGCCCAGAATTGACTTCTGTTGCTTGTACTCACATTTTGTTGGTCAAGATGTAAATCTCATGGCCACGCCACGCCTGGGTGCTACTCTCCCACATTCATGACTGGTTCTCATCCTACTAAACTTACCTGTGCCAGACTGACCTCAGTGGACCGAAATGTCAGTGCCATATGCTGAGTTTTGAAATCACTCACATGGTAAGCTTATTCCTACCTAGAAGGCAAGAGCTTATAAAATTGAATGCTACCCTGATTCTTTTAAGTCACATGTTTATTTTATTAGCTAATAAAATTGGAATTCATATGTAATTATGTTCTTAGATCATTATGAATCATTGCTGGAACATGCATTTTGAAATATCCTATTACTTCCTGTGTAGATTTTGTAATACAAGAGAAAGAAGCTGATTCTGATTAGAGTGCAGAATTGTGTAGTCAATAACTTGATTATTAACAAAGTGTTAAAGACACTCATGCTAAAATGAAGAGGATGTCAAGTGGCTAAATCTGTAAGTTACCTTGCATGTGTCCCTTAAAATATCCACTTGTATGTACTTGATTCCATATTTTTCCAAATGTTAGAAATAACCTTAATTGCTCAGAAAAGTTTAAAAATGTAGGAATGAATATACATAAAAGGCATGCAGAGTTATATTAAAGTAATACTCTGACATATAGGTATGTGCTACTTGGTGAAAGGGACATAATCGGAAGGACACGTCCTCAGCCAGTTTCATCCTGTGAGAATATTACAGTGTATACCAACCAAACTAAGGGAATCTACCAAGACACCTGGTAAACCTGAAATATTTGAGGCTGCTATTTTATGCTTTGTAAGGAACACTGTTTTACAGTAAAAATTTTATAAGAACAATTAAATCAGTCTAAAAAGCATAGTTAGAATAGCATAGCAAACATAAACCAGGAGCAGTCATTTATCATCACTTTCAAGTTTTATACACTGTATATCATTGTATGTCTTATCCTGTTAGATGGCGACACAGTGGGTTTCCTTATATTAGCATTGCCATGAAAACCTGAATAATCTGTTTCACTGCAACTCTGAAATGCATACCCTATCACTTTTGAGATCTGAGCTCTGATACAACTTTATGAGGCTACCATTGTATATTTAGTGTGTTATTGACTCTAATGTCATGTATTACAACATTGTATTTCTTTTTTCATACATATATATGTCAGTAAATCATACACATATCTTTTGTATTATGTTGATATTTTTATGCCTATAATTGTTCTTCATGAATATAATAAATAGGTGAGTGGCATTCTGTCTCTTCATATATGGTATTCTTTAATTAGTTATTTAATTTATGCAAGTTAGGTGTTTCTACTATTTATTTATCATAAGTAATAGTCAATAAATGACTTACCTCATTGGCTGAAATTTTTCTAGAATAAGATGAGATCCCAGTCGTTGTTGTGTAAATACTGTTTCATTTTTCTAGTATGAGAAGCTAAAAGTGTAAATGAGGTCCAGAATTTATGATAGGTATTGTGAAAGGAAGAAAATATTCAAAGGGAAAGGGGAAATGGGAAAGGTTAGGGAAAAATAAAGAAGGGAAAGAAAAAATTTGATGATTAAAATAAAAAGTGTAAACAAAGCTTATATATAAGGGGATGTAGGGAATTGTGGAGAGGCAAGGGGAATGGGAAAAATTGAGAATGAAGATAAACCATGTACAAATTTATAATGTTGAATGTGAACATAATATATATCTAAACTTACCAATAAATTCAATAAATAAAAAACCATTTTTTTCTAGAATATATTTTTAGAAATGAATTTACTGATAGGAAGTATTTGATCTTATTAAATATGCTTGATACATATTGCCAAAGTTCTTTGTAGAATGTTTGTTTCAGTTTATATTACTACCTGTAGTGCAAAGGAGCTCCTACAGTATCATACATCCTCAATATCCTCATTTCAAATATAGTTTAAGAATTGTTGACTACTTTATAGGTGACTTATGTATCCATATACCCTGGACATTTTTAATGCTTGATTTAAAAATCTTTTATGTGCTGAGTAATTCAATAATAATAATAATTACTATTATTGTTACATACATTTTAAATTTTTCTTTGACTTTTTTATTTCAGAAGGTTAAAACATTATGTAATCAATTATAACGCTCACCATGATTTCTTAATACTATGCTTAGAAAAGGTTTCTGTATTCTAAAAGATCATATAAAGAATTTTGTTATTTTTTTTCTGGTGGTTTATGATATTTTAGGTGTTAAACTGTAATTCAATTACAATTAATATGTGAGGAATTAATGGACAATACTTTACATTTTCCAAAGTACATAAATCCTTCCACAACTCATTTTGAGTGCCCTGGAGATGTAGTTACCAGAGACATATTCTTACACCCAAGGGAAGCAAACAATGTGCAGATCTTACCTGAGACAATGTCCTACACTGAAAATCACTCTGCTCTCTGTAGAAAGTCCAAACACAGAACGTTATGGGCATAGTTAAGTAATATTCTTAATAGATCTGGTTGTGTGATTTTTCTGGCCTATATCTGTTAAGAAATATCCAGACAGGGAGGTCAAGGAAAGATGAGAAAGAGTTATAAATGTTATAATTTGAAAATAACAAAAATTAAAATGTGGACAAGTTGTATTATTCCGTGGTAGAGTGCATCAAGATTACTATGCCATTAAGATGAAATGATTCATCATTGTTAGTGTTTTCTGTTTAAAAACTTACTATTTTTAAAGATGTACAAACAACCGGCCTTGATACCGGAGCTAGAAAAAATTACAGTAGAATGAAAAGGAAACTCAAAGAAACCTGGACTTAATTTGATGCTCTTAACCTAAAAATAATTCATATCATTGGAAAGGGATAAGTTATTTTAGCTTAATTTGCTTATCTAAAAAATGGAGGTGATACATGAGTCAAACAGTAACAGGGTGGTATAAGAGTGGCTTGCTGACTCATTGAGTTCATCTCTCATTTACTTCCTCTTCTATCCCAAGACTTTTTCAAGATTAATTTCTCAGTTGCTGAAGATTCAGAATGGAAATGGTGACCTTTTCAACAACAGCAGGAACTTTTAAATATGCATACTTTCAGGTAGAGGAGCCAAATCATTCTTTTTATTTGGAAGGAAAGCAGATATTTTACTATACAATATGAGTGGTAAAAATGTTGCCATGATTTCTTGAGGTATAGAGAAAAGAAATAACTCATATTTTGGGGACAGGAAGATGGAGTCTGAATCTTGATCTCACTGATGACTGACTGGTGCCGAAGGCAATTACATGAGCTCTATTGTCTTTCTGTTTGTAAAACTTATGATATCCAGTGTGTAGGTTATTAAATAAATACCATCACCTTCAACATTTAAATTTTTAAAAACATGCCAATTTTTGTTAGCTTTCAGTAATATTCTGTTTCTCATAAAATAATATTCCTTTCATGAAAAATGATACTCAGTATGATAGAAATATACTTTAAAATGGGATACAGTTGTGGAGTTTCCAAGTAATAGTTTATGGTTGTTGTTTAACTTTTGTTATACTTTTTCCTATGGCCTAGTTTGATATTATCAAAGAATGGCTCAGTGATAGCTTAAAAATAAATGAAGAAATTTTTATTAGTTTTATAGAATAGTCATAGAGGATAATATTTTACAGAATATCAACTTTAAAGAATAATTAGGTATATACTTTAAGAGCATTGAATCAAATATACTTAAATATATTTGGAAGTGCTTCATTTTGCAAGTGTACTCCTTCCCCCTGCAATTTAAGACTACAATAATGAAACAAACATAAAGGTCAAGAAATTGAACAGCAAGTATTGAATAACTGAAGAAGACTTCTCGTGGGTGACTTTTATTTTCCCACTTAGACTGTGAATGTCAGTTAGCTCAATTAAGTATAGCTAATAATGTCAGCTGTCAGTCATTTGTGAGTATTGATGGGTAAAGTTTGTAAGCAGGTAAAAGACCTTTTAAGTGATAAATGAAACAATGAGGGTACAAAAGTCTTAAAACTTCTCACTTCCTGGTAAATTTTCCACATGGGAAATTAAGACAAGATAAGAAAATCCACTTAAAATTCTTTTAATGGTGTGCTTATTTTTTAGAAATCTTAAATATTTAAATTTTGTATTTTACAAAGTAATATAATCCTATCATCATCATCATCATCATCATCATATGTGCCCAAATACATATTAAAATTTTTTGTTGTACAATATTTATATTGAAACCACCTTGAGCTAGTGATTAATGAAAGGTTTTTATTTTGAAGCCTCAGCCTCTTAGAGTACTATGATGATAGGCATGTACTGCCACACTTGGTTGATACTGACATTTTGACTTGAATTAAATATGTAAATTGACAGGTATCTGTCCATCAATTTTCTGAGTCCACAAAATATCCATAACAAATCATAACTTGTTGCATATATTTATGAGTAAACTTCTTTCTTTAGTCTTAGCAGATTTGTTATTTCTGCTCTTTTATTTTTTATCATTATTGTCAGAATTTGTGTAATATTTTTATATCTGTGGTACATTGGTTTTCTATGTGAAGTTTAGAATTTTTATTGTCAGATGTAGTCATCTGTAGCAACGTAGCCTCTGTTCATTTTTTTTGTTTTATACACAACTATTAATTTGTCTATATCTTCTACTAATATAATCATATTATATTCACTTAATAGATGTCTCTTCTGTTCTAGTAGTTTCATTATTTATTTCTTAACCATAATGTCTTCTGCATATTTAGTCTAGCTTTTTTCAGTGATGTAATTTTTATGTATGTTGTTTTCTTACAGAACTGTGACTCTTTAGTGTGGGATAAATGTACTCACATTTGCAATTTACTTAGAGCACTCTCAAATGTTGGATCAGAATTATTTGGGATTTATTCCCATTAATGATAGTTTGAAGGAAAGCAAACAAACAAACAAACAAACAAACAAAAACAACAGAATGGAAAATCAGATCATAGCCTGAATACTTGGCCTGGGCAAAATGTGAGTGTCCATGTATTTCTTTTGGGAGAAGTCAAAATAGATAGGTTTCTCTCCATAGGGATAGATACGGGGGATGCTTAACTGATATATTACTGAAATTGACAGAAAGATACAATCAATTATAGCACTCCTGTGGTTCACTCACCTTCCAAAACTCCACTGTACACACATGAGAGGATTGGTGGTCATTTTTTAAAAAATCTAACCTGTACCATTTCACCCCTGACCTCGAAGTATTCATACATATATATTTATGGGAAATTTACTTAGTACATTTCTAATTGATGCCAAGGACTTTAGCAGTTCCAGAATTTCTTAAAATTCCAGTCTTCCCTGAGTTTAAAGGAAAACTCTTGGTTCTTAATCCCTGTAAAAATACAAAAGAAAGTTAAACACTTCTGATATACAGTGGCATGAAGTAAACATTCCCATTCCAAAAGAGAAGAATAGGGGCATAGAAAGGAATAGCACAAAAGCAATACCAAAATTCATTTGAGCAACATGAAATCCTGCAGTTCCAGTCCAGGATCTTGGGCAAGTTGAAGCATGATATGGACTCTAAAGCGCGTGGTCAGCCCCCTGTCCTGGCATTGCTGGTTTTAGCTCTTATGGTCTCTTTTGAGTGGATTTGCTCAGTCCCTGTCACTTTCCTCAAATGTCCTATGTTCTTGGCTTTTCCAGCATCCTGTTGTTTCCAGTTTGGAGTTCCGTGGGACTTTCTTATCAAAGAAAGTTTTTGAAATGAATTTAACAACCTTTTCCATCCTTAAGCCAGTGAAAAATAGTCTTGCTTGTTCACGATATGCCCTCAAAGTGTCTTTTGTATTCAGACACAACGCCTGTGGCTTCATTTGAGTTAATCATGTGAGCAGCCAAGCTGTCTTTTGATCCAGTTCTACAGGCGCTTCTTTTTGTTTTTGGCAAAATTGCCTCCTTTACATGGGCTTTTAGGCTCTGATTCTCATATTAAATATGGCCAAAATATATCAACATTACCCACTGAGCTGCCCAAATATTGTGCTGCCTTGACACTTTTTTGCTTCAGGTTAGTCTGCTACTCTTAACCACTTAACAGTTTATCCAGCGTTTCACTCAGGCAATTCATTTATTTAAGTATTGACTGTCCCATGCATTGCTTAGGCAGGTGTCATTTCAACCAATCAATTATTTTTTTGTTGTTGTTCAAATTTTTATTGGTACATTATGAATAAACATCATCATCACATTGAACACTGAGAGTTTGTACCAAAATATGATAGGACTTGATTCTCATTTTTTCCCTTCCCCCACCCACTCTACACCCCTTACCCCTGTATACATAAGCTTTGTTTTCTTTTTTTTTATTCCTATCACAATCTTTTCCCCTTGTTATTTACCCCTACACCCTCTTTCCTTTGAAATATTTTCTATTTAACAATATCAACTCATTTACATCTTCATTTTCTCATACCAGAGAAAAGATACAATATTTACACATGTGTGACCTATTAATTTCACTTATGATGATGTCATGAAGGTACATCCATTTAAGTATGAATGACTCACTCTTACCATTTTTGATGGCAGAATAATATAGTCCATTCTGTAAAAGAACCACATCTTCTTTATCTAGTCTGCTGTTGATGGGTATTTTGGTTGTTTCCAAGATTTAGCAATCAATCTGAGCTGTGATAAGTGTGGGTGCACATATGTCGTTGTGATATGAATCTTTTAATTCTCTTGTGTATATACCTAGCAGAGCAATGACAGGGTCAAATGGAACCTCTAATCCGAGGTCTTTGAGGAATTTCCACAGAGGTTGTATGAGTTTATACTTCCAGCAGCAATGGAGAAAGGTCCTTTTTCTCCATTTGTTGGAGAAAACAAATTACATTTGTTGCTGGCTAACTCTGAAATAGCAGCCATTCTTTGTGGAGTGGGATGAAATCTCCGTGTTATTTTCATCTGCATCTTTCAAATGACCAGTGATGCTGAACATTTCTTCATAATTTTCTTAGCTGCTTTTATTTCTTCGTCTGAAAAGTATCTGTTCATTTCAGATGCCCATTTTTTACCAGTATTGTCAAAATGGTTATTCTCCCCCAACTACTGTATAGATTCAAGACAATCTCAATTGAAATCCCAATGGCATATTTCACAGATCTAGAGAAAAAAAATCCAAACATTTATCTAGAATCAAGACCTAAAATAGTTAATGCAATTCTAAACAACAAAAACATGGTGAAGGTATTAAAATCCCCAACCTGAAACTATACTATAAAGCCACTGTAATAAAAACTGCATGGTACTGGCAAAGTAACAGACCTGAGTATTAGTGGAGTAGATTAGAAGATCCAGAAACAACTGCAGATACACTGTCATCACATCTGACAAAGGAGCCAAAAATTCTCAATGGAGGAAGGATAGCCTTTTTAACAAATGGTGCTGGAAAAACTGGGCTTTAGCTTGCCAGGACTAAAGTTAGACCTATCTCTTTCACTGTGTACCAAGCTAAAATCAAAGTGAATTAGAGACCTAAATATTAAAACAGACACACACTAAACCTTCTGCAAAACAAGTTAGGTAAAACTCTTGAAGACATTGGCTTAGGGAAAGACTTTCTGAACAAAACTTCTATAGCATAAGAATTGGCAGAAGAAATAAGCAAATGGGATGTTATTCCATTAAAAACCTTTTGCACAGCAAAGGAAACAACAGACAGAGTGAAGAGGAAACCAACAAAATGGGAAAGAATCTTTACCAGCTGTTCCTCAGACAAAGGGCTACTATCTAGAATATATAAAGAACTTAAATAAATTAGCCCACCCAAATTCAACCAATCAATTCTTGAATGTTTGTTAAAATTGTTTTCTTTATATTTCCTGTTATCTTATACAATTAATGTTAAAATATGCAATTTTCCATGACCCTATTTTAAATAATTGAACTGATGTATTAGTCAGTGTTTACTAGGGTCAGTTGTAAAGTAGCATGCAAGACATCTGTGTGGACACTGGAGACCCGAAGAATACAATCTTGGATGTAGAGCCCATGTCAATATTCCATGCAAGTCCTTACCAAGAAGTGAATAGAGTTGTTATGGGAGACAGAGTCCGCATCAGAAAGGCCCAAGGGCCAGTGCTGGAAGCTGAAGTGTCTGTGCCAAAAGGGTGAAGGATCTGAGTGAAAGCACAGAGGAATCTGCATTGGAAACCAAGAGACAATGTCCAAGAACAAGATAAAGATTGAACCTCCCCCAGAGAAAGAAAGCAGACAAAGCTCCTTTGAAGAAAAATTGCTTAAACTTTTATGCAGAAGAGCATCTAGCTGCAGTGAAGCTCTTACAGAGAGAAACAGCTGCAACCCTTCCCTCCTGTTCTCCTTCTATACCATCCGGACAAGTCTCCTTAAATCGGTCTTCCCCACCTAGAACCATGCTGGCTCAGTTCAGCTGAGTGTTCCCTGCTCAAAATGACAGTCAGTTAATCACAACTGGTAAGTGATTTATCTCAGTATCTAGCAAAGTATCAGGATGCCATCAAAATATGGACAAATTTTCTGCCACAACATAACACACATGGCTAAAAGTCCAACTGCCTGTGAAGTTGCTTTCTACTGAAACCTTCTGAGCCTATCCTTTTGTGCCTGCATTATGGTTGTCTGAGCTCTGAGCAGAATCTTCCATGAAGCTCAGTTTATAGCATGCTGGAGGTTTTCTAATTAGCATCTCCATATCTTTCTGAACTCTTCTTGTAAGCCAGTTCCAAAGTCTTCTAAACAACCTGGTCAAGTAGTCCCAGCAATAACCCTACTCTAGGTACCTAAATTTGTCTTTGTTACTTTCATCACTGAGACACAATACCTGACACACATAATTAAGGAAGAAGTTTATTTTGGCTCACTCTTTTTAAATGATTCAATCTATGGTCACCTGGCTCCAAGGCAGAAATAGTGTAGCAGAAGGGAAAGCTGCTGGCATCATGGAGACCTGGAAGCAAAGACAGAGGAGTCAAGGAGTCAAGGAGGATATACCCTTTTAAGGAATCCCCCTGGCATAACTTTTCTGATCAAGTCCTACATCCTAATATCACAACGAGCCATAGTGTACCTGTGGTCTAGTTATTTCGCAAAAGCCCTACCTTTGGGCACATAAGAGTTTGGGGACTCATTCTTGATCTAAACCATAACAATACCCATGTGGTCCACCATCCTTTTTTTTTTTCTGTACATAGGATCAAACTCAAGTCCTTGTGCTGGTGAGGCAGGAACAGTGCCAAATCCAGCCCATCATCCTTTAACCACTTACCAATCTAATTATTCAAATACAAATATGTATTACTCAAGTAATGCTTGGGGTAAACTGTCAAGTGGTTAATAGAAACAATAACAAATGCTTAATATAAACAGCAAGTCTATATTTAATTCCAAATGGACAGTGGACTGAGAGGTGTCATTAGTACCAGGACACCTGTAGATATCTACACAGATTCAGCAGTTAACAGAATATGTGATGGGAGCTGTCACAGTGCAGTAATAGTATACTAAAACCAAGACTGCTTTAGTAGTATCTCAAGAGAATAGTAAACCTTTATTTTATTAATACAAATGGTTTATATAAATAACTAGATTATTAAACAAAAATTTAAAAATCAGTTGAAAATAACATGTGCTATGAATTACATAAATAATAAAATAGCAAAAGAAATAGCTACAGTTTATTAAGGTCTTATTAAGTCCAACTATGTGATGAAAGCTTTACAGAGATTATATCACTTAGCTCTCACATTAACAACTTATAAAACAGATATTATTTTGGTTATAATTTACATGTGTCTTCAAAAGTTTCTCATATACTTTGCTGAGTTTCATACATAAGTGTGTATGTAGTGGAGCTGAATTGTTAAGGAAAGTCCTGACTTTCAGTAGTGACTTTTATTTCACATGGAGAACTTTAAAATAAACACCAGTACCAAAGCCATACTCTCAGAAATTATTATTCAGTTGGGCAGTGATATATGTATTTCTTTTAGAAAGTTGCCCAGTGATTTCAATGTGTAATAAGTTAGGAACCACTTAACCATCAAAACATACTAGTGAGTTTATCTTTGACTTTCACTCTTTGTATCGTTTCAGTACAAAGAAATGGTAATGATTATGCAGCTTGAGAGAATAGTTTTAAGATTTATTTACTTCTATCCTCTAAACATTGTCCTTATTTATATATTCTACACTAACTTCACTTATCTGCCTACCAACTGCCTTATGTTGTCTCCTGGAATGTCTCAGAATATTGGTTGGGTAATATAGAAGTCATGTTTTACCTCTTCAAATGCTTGCTTATCTAGACAGAATTGCTTTTACCAGTGCTCTGCTGCTCTGAAGTCCATTTTCAAAGTTATTTATAAATTACATTTTTAAATTTTCTGATCAGCTACATAATATGATATAGGGTCTCAGTGGTTATCTCTTTTTCCTTTTTTTTTTTAAAAAAAAATTGAGACACAGTTTCCCTATGGAGTGCAGGCTGGCTTTGACCTCATTGTGCAACCCAGCCTGACCTAGAACCCCTACTGCCTTAGCCTCCCAACTTCTGGGCTTATGGGCATGTGCCACAACACTTGGCATGGTTAACTTTTATTAAATGCCTCACTTGATTAATTTTCCATGATATAACAGTGTTTATTAAAAAGAGTGAACAATAAATTTATGGGCTTGAATATTTACATACAGTCAAAAAGTTATATATGATGGGATTTTGACCCATTATGCTATATTACCCATCATAATTATTTACCCTCCTACCATTTTCAACCCAAGCGTCAGCATTAAAATTAAATATTTGCATGAGTACAAAAATGAATAAAAGACACACATATGTAATTCAGAGAAAAATGAAAAAAGTATAAAGCAGTTTAACATACACAGTTGATTAAAGAAACAAATGAGTTTTGTATATAAATTTCCAATAATAATTTCACAGGATTTCACCTAATAGTTGCAGTATAAATTACATATGTATTATTTTTATTGTCTTTGTCCTTTTCATGTAATGCATAATCCACAAGGAAAAGAATTTTATCCATTTTGTTTAGGGACAATTGTAAGAATTCAGACTACAATCTGTCATGAGGTAGAGACTCACCAGAAAATGATGGTCAAAAGAAATAATCACGTGGACTGGGGATTTAGCTCAGTGGTTCCGGCGACTGTTTTGCAAGCACAAGGGCCCAGGTTCAATCCCCCAGTAACCACATACAATACTGGGCATGGAGACTCACACCCAGCAGCAGTCAATGCCACATACCACAGTGCCGAGCATGCTGGCTCACGCCTGTAACCCCAGCACTTGGGAGGCAGAGGCAGGAGGATTCCTGTGATGTGAGTTTGAGGCTGAGCTCAGGGCCAGGCTGAACTACAATGTGACACCCTATTTAAAAAAACACAAAAGAAAAGAAAAGAAAGAAATAATCAGGCAATGAATGAGAGATTTTAAATTTGTGTGTGTGTGTGTGTGTGTGTGTGTCTGTGTGTGTCTGTGTGTGTGTCTGTGTGTCTGTGTGTCTGTGTGTACGTGTGTACCATTAACAAATATGTGATGAATTGATCAATTTATACTGGTATAAATTGGTACAGTATTTTTGAAGAGAAATCTACAAAGAAATATCATGTTTTTATAAAATATTTATTTTCTTTGAATTATTTACTTTTATAGAATGACTCTTTTAAAAAATAATCAGTACAGAGTACGTATATATAAAGGAAACTCTAAATGCTCTATTCTACCATTGATATCTATAAGAGAGAATCATAGTAGGATGTTACATAAGCTATGGAATTTATCATTCTTTCAGAACAGACCAAATTATGTAAAATTGAAATTATACAATCTTAAATGAAGACAGGAGCACAGACAGTGGACCATTGTGCCAACTTTATATAAACTGAGAAAGACAAAAAATCATGTGTTAATTGTGATCTTATCTGGGGATGAGACTAGGATTGGTTCTAGTTTTTGTGAAATACTCAGTTCTCTATCTATATGTACCACCTTGTCACTCATAAAAATGCCTTATTTTGAAATTGGCTTTATCATTCTCCAGTGTGCAAGACATATTACAGAATATATTAAATAGTACCTTCATGAGAGCAAGACTTGTTCATCTTCTTTGTTCAGTGGTAGAGTTCTCATGCCTAGAATATTGTCTGAGATAAAGCATACTTACAAATACTTTTTCATAAATGAGTGAATGCTTCTCTCTAACAATTTTGGAGTTTAATACAAAGGAAATAGATCACTTTCTTTAAAAAATATTGTTAACTTACCCATCATTAATACTTTCTATTTATAAGAGGTCTTCTTTCCACTGAAGATACTCTTTTCATATGGACATAGAACATCTTTGGCGTTTGTTCATGGGGAACAAAGTGACCAATGAATGAGAGATAACTTTGGCTAATATATGTGATTTCTTTCATGTTTTTATTTTGTCAGAACCCTTTATTGTTAGTAACTGCCTACAAATTAATGTTTCCTGAGTTTAAAGCTGAAGAACTTAATATTAAGTAATAAGTAAGTGTTATCATTGTATTTTTCACCAGTCTTGACTCCTGACCCCTGGACTTCACACATGCACAGCAGTACCTCACCACTGTACTAACCGGTAGCCCAGCAAAGTCTGTTTAGTTTCCCAATGACATCATTCTTAGTCCCATCATTTATAGGAGACAGAGGGAAATAAGAATTATGGCAGACTGAGTTCCCATATTGCTCTGGGTTTGAAAGTTTAATGGAAAATCACATATATCCAAACAAACAAGACACCACTATTCTGTGCTTTGATGGAATTCACAAAAGAAGTGTTTCATGTAACTTTTGACAGGTAGCATGCAGCTTACAATTAAAATGGGTTCTGCTAATAGATGTGCGCCTTATTTTACATTTTATCTTTTTAACATATTGTTTTCAAAACTAAAATTGAAAGTGAAGGGCTTACAGTAGGAGTGTAGGAGAATATAATAATAAGTTATAATACAATATTAAATAAGACTGTATCAGTGCCTAGGGTTATTTGAATATTTAACATGAAATTCTTGCTTTATGTTTTCTCCAGGACTCAGAATTTCCAGTAGAGATGAGAGCAAATCTAAATTTGAATGTAAATAAAGAAAACCTTTGTTCCCCGAAATTTAACTACAGACTGAATGACGTTTTCAGACTGCACAAACTTCCAGTGACCTGGTAGGACTCTTGATGTTCTATTAATTCCTTTGAGATTTTATTGTCACATCCAAATTGTGGTGACCCTAGAGTCATTCTGGGTCAATGTGGATTGTTTTGAGCCTTTTCCCAAATTCTTGCTTATTGCAGAAAATGTTTAGCTTCTGAAAGAATTTGAAAATTAATTGGTTTAGGCACATGGTGGCAGTGCAGACCAAGTACATCATTGTCTACTATCATTGTGGATGTTAGAGTTCTGGCTTAAAATGATGCACACATCATTTCAGAGAGATTTCTTGGACTATTTTAAAGATGAGACTTCAGAAACTATGTGTTTAATTTGCTTACTTTACTTACAGATTTTTATGAATGTACACTTCCTCCATTAATAGACCCTGTCTCTCTTTTTTAAAGAAAATCATAATTTAATGAGCTGCAGTTCCATTGGCTTAAAGAATAAATATATTACTTAGCATTTATTTAATAAACTGTTTTATAAATCTGCATTTTTATATTCATGAAAACTATATTCCAATATGAAATGTATAATACCGTTGTTCAGATTTTTGAGAAAATATTTATGGGAACATCTCCATGCATAAATCCTATAATAGAACTTAAGCAAATGGTCAGCTTTGGTTGATAATCATGGTTATATAATTTTTATTATAAGGACCTATGATTTATACAAAAATTTACAGCAAACCTCTTGTAACTGCTCCTGTTATACTTAGAGATGATTAGTGCCTTGGATAGATTCTAGCAAACTCTAATACCTTTCTTAATTTTCACCTGTGATATTATTTTCCATTCATGAAATTTTCTCTGATCTTGGTGATCTTACATGTATAGTCTTCTTCCTAAACAGTTTTCTTTTTTATTTCCTGGTAACAAGAACACTGCTTGTGAAATGTTCTTTAAGAATATAAATGATAGGGCTGGGGGTTTAGCTCAGTGGTTCTGGCGCCTGTCTTGTAAGTGCAAGGGCCGAGGTTCGATCCTTGGTAACCACATACCATACTGGGCATGGAGACTCACACAAGGCAGCAATCAGCACCACACCCCACAGTGCTGGACGGGCGTGGTGGCTCATTCCTATAATGCCAGCACTTGGGAGGCAGAGGCAGGAGAATTGCTGTGATGTGAGTTTGAGGCTGAGCTCAGGGGCAGCCTGAACCACAAAGTGAGACCCTGTCTCAAAAAACCTAAAAAAAAAAAAAAGAATATAAATGATTGGATCATAGCTTTTGTGTTCAAAATCAGAAAGCTAGTGAACTAAAATTAAGGGAAACATAAATATGATACATGATGCCTTTTGTGTTGTTTTGACTTAAAACAGGTATATATGCATCTGGATGTCAGTCTTTTTAATAAAAGTTTATACTTTTTCTTTAAGTATCTGTTGTCTAGAATTCTACATCATATTGCTTGCAAATGCCATGCCATAATATGTCACCTACATTTCACTTTGTGATTTCTTTAATCCTAAATAAGAATCTCAAGCATGAAGAAGATATTCTACATACCTTCCATAATGTTAATTTTATTTTCATTGACAGTAATTTTTTGTACTTGTTTCATCACCTTAACTTTTAGTTACATTACAACAGCAAACACAACTAGCTTATTAAGAATTTAGTAACCAACTGCTTTGAGACTCTGATCCTGGAGCTTGAATGTTGGGAATGGCTGCTGGTTGGTTTGGACATTCTGAAAGTGCTCAGGAGTGGGATGCAGTGGTCACAGCTTGTACATTTCAGAGAGAATAGGAAGAGGCAGCCAATGCAGTCATTAAGTGGAGGTTCAGGGAAGAGCTTTATTAAACAAAAGTATAGCGGAGAGAGAGAGAGGGAAACTTTCAGCTTTCCCTCAAAGACAAACTCTGGCTTTCATTTTAATTTATTTCTAGCCTTTGGAAAGACAGCTTCCCTAATAACTGCTACTGCAACCCAGGGAATAATTCTCTGGCACGATCTGCACTAGGTAGTCCATCAGGAGAGAAGAGTCTAGCATTATGTGTTAAGCAACAGAAAATTAACTAGTAGTAGAAAGAATAATCACTAATGTTGTAGGCTAACATACCTAGAAGGGGGATGAAGCTGTGACAGTCAGGAGAGCTCATTTACCTGGACCTTTTTTTATCACTCTACTTCATTTGCACTTTGTTAACATTTATTTCCTTATCACCAGTTGCTCTTTGACATGTGTTTGTATTTCTCGCACCAGTTTTTCCTCTTTCTTCCACTACCACTATTTAATACACAATTCATTTAAAAATTTTAATGTTTCACCATTTGCATAACCTTTGTTCTAATTTTTAAATGAGGTCTATCATCACCCAGTACACGTTTACACATACAGTGTTTTAGTGCTTCATAGTTCTCTAATGAAAGGTTTATTGGCTCAATTCTTATTTATTTTTTGCAGTGCTAGGTACTGAGCCTGAAGTCTTGTGCATATGAGGCAAATGCTTTCTCAGGAAAGTGTTGCACATCCCTGACTCCCCTCAAAGTTTCCAAAATGGTCATGCATTTCTTTACTTTTGTTTGTCAGTTAACATCATTGGAAAGAAAGTTCTTTACTATGATATGTAAGCTTCTTAACTTCAAACATATAGCAGTAATAATAAATACAATGATAATAGAAAGAATATAAACTATAACTGTATTTTACTGAGCACCTCTACATGCCAAGATTCATCTGTTTTGAGCATACCACCTCTCGTTTTCCTATTTCAGTCAAATAGATATTATTCCTATTACTCCATTTCTATTTTGTACATATACACATGAGGCTTAGAAAACTTAGGAAAGGTTACTCAAAGCTAAAAATTTCTGAGGAAATAATTTATGTCTTTACAATTGGGCATACAATTTACCAGTAAATATTGTTATATGACCTGTCATTGAGGTTGAATGACTTTTATATTTTCTTAATGAGCATAGCCTAAGATGATTGCTATGAATTTAAATATTAAAATAATTAATTATATTGTGTTGAAGTACAGAATTTGCTAATTATTTATTCTGTTTTAGGAAAACTTATTTATCAAACTGTGATTTTTATTATGCTTTTCTAACAAGGTCATAGTAAAATAAATGCATATTAAACTCCAGATATATAAAAATTCTTAATGCCTTACTAATTTGCATTTTATAGAGCATAACTTCATAGGTCAAGAAACCAGGATGATTTTAAATTAGATTAATTAAGAGAATTTTTAAGCTCTAATTTAGGTAGATATCCTTCTAGTACTCTTACAAGATGGTTCCTATCAGCCTAGAAATTTTTCTTCAGTAACTCCCTATAGTTTAAACAAAAATCCTCTTCACAAAGATAACTTCTACGAAACCTAAGGTCTTTGATCATGCTCTGCTCGTTTTCACTGAAAAGTTGATAGAAGCACTAACTGATCTCACTGATACGCCATGCCCTTTTCATTTTCCCAGTGTCATCCTGGTGTTCTTGCAGATTTCTAGCCTGGTTTTTGAGTGTATCTTCAGTGAGTGCTCTTGGGTCAGATTCCTGGTTGCTAGATTACAGCAGGATTTCAACAACTACGTCTTTTCTTATTGAATTTTTTGTCATTTCAGAAATATACTATGATCACATTCGTCAGTGATAATTTATAACTGTTCATGATATATCGATGGAATTGCAGTGTTGTTTTCATCTGCATCTCTCAAATGACCAAAACCTGGTTCTGTTGAGCTTCATATTTGCAAAGGCAACAGCTTGCGTAAATTAACACAAACCCAAAGCCTGGGAGTCGTTTGGTCTTCTCATGCTCTCACATCTCAGTTTCCATCAGGAAATCATCCAGTCATTCTGATATGTTTTTTCTCTAGAATATTTATTTTTTCCATTTTTTTCTGTCTTATATTTACCCTTTTGCAAAAGTCTATTGCTTTACCTCACAATAGTTTACTCACTTTATAGAAACTAAACTGATGTTTTAAAAATATAAATCAGACTGTAGGATTTTTTCTTTAAATAAAACTGTATCTTCTCCTTATTTTAAAATGAAGAGCAAACTTCTGGTGTACCCTTACAAGCTCTGCAGGATGTGGCTCCTGTCTGCTGGGCTGGCTACCACTCCCTCTTGCCCAGTCTTCTCAACTATAGCCTTCCTTCACTAACCTGTACATGTGCCATAGTTATTCTTGCTCAAACGTCTTCACACTAGCTCTTTATCTTCACAGCATCAGTTTCCTGAGTGTTGCGTGCCTTGCTCATTTCTTATGTTTCTTAACAGAAATTTCACTTCTTTAGGGAGGTAATTGCCCCAAAATGTAACTAATATTGTACTGTCCCACTGCTACACTCACTTTTATTTCTATCATTCTAGACTTTACTTTATGGCTTATAGTAGGCATGGAGAAGCATATATTTTGCAGTTTTATGAAAATGAACATGCTTCCTAGTTTATGTGCAGCAAACTAGTACTATTTTTTTCCTTGAGCCCCTGAGAAGAGTCCCTTCAGGAGACTGCTCTGTGAATTAGGGAGTTACCAAAACTGAGCAGAGGTAGGGCCCACTGTTCCAGGCTTGCTGCTAAGCCCCAGTGGGACTTTTTGTTCCTCTAATTGGAGTAAAAGGAATCTGGAAGTATGGAATCATGTATTTGATGGCCATAAGTACTGTAGAAACACATAAAGCAGGGCAGAGGGACACTGAAAACAGAATTAAAGAGAGTGATGAGGCTTTTCTGAGAAAGTACATGTAATGGATCCTGGAGGTAGGTGAGGAAGCAAGACATGTGGTGAAGTAGAAGGAAAATCAGGGTCAGGGAGGAGGGCAGCTGCAGTCCTTGAAGTGGGAGCAGAACTGCGTGTGGTGCCTGAAGTTCAAGGCCTCGTGTCAGTAGTGTTCCCGGCACTTCCACTGGAAGAGATACAAACAATGTTGTTTGTCTAGTATGAGCAACTAAAGGTGTAAATGAGGTCCAGAATATATGATAGGTACTGTGAAATAGGAAGAAACTATTCAAAGGGCAATAGGAAGTGAGGGAGTGTCAGGGGAAAGCAAGGAAGGGAAAGAAAAAAATTGATGGTAAAAAGGAAAACCTGAAAACAGAGCTTGTGTATATAAAAGGCTGGGGTGGGGGGCGTTGAAAGGAGGACAGGGAATAGGAATGCTTTTATAGGTAGTTAAGTCACTTTCAGATTTAAAAAACTGACATTAATGTGGGTCCATAAGGGCTTAATTTTTTTTTATTTCTCTTGTGAACTACACATATTTTTACAAGATTACAGTTGATATTTTGAAATTTAAAATTAAATTTCTTTTAAATAATTAAGGATATTGATTGATATTTTTAAATGTGTATGTATAATATGCTAAAATTATATTGTAGCTTTCACAATGTTTACATCTACCCAAATCGAACCAGCAACATACTAGAGCAGTATATTCATTTAAAGTTTGAATTATCAAGGAAAGTTTACAGTTTTTTGAAACTTTGAGGAAATTCTTCCCAGAATAATTATAGTTAGTTAAAATACATGTAATCATTATAAGTTGTGCAGAGAAAACCTTAAAATGTTTTCTGTAATATAAAGATATGGCCTATCAGTTGTATGATTCACTATCAAAGTATTAAAGCATTCACATTGAGTTAGCTTTCATTAAATAATGATATAGTAATATTTATGCGATTAACTTTTAAGAAGGAAGATGTGCATGAACTTACAATAAAGGAGAACATTCATTTTAATGAACTATTTACTTTTGAGGGTGTGTTCCATGAATAAATACATCACCTAATTAGTAAATTAGATCTGTTTATTTCATATTATCTTTAATGCCCTTGCATGTATCTTTCTTCAATGTTAGATTTGTTTTCCAGAAGATTTTCTCTCTCTCTCTCTCTCTCTTTTTTGGTTAACTTGCAGCAATAATTATGGAAAGACTTTTCTATTGGTCACAGATGATGCGTAAAGCATTTTCAATTCCAGTGTTTCATAGACTCAATAAGAGATGAACAGTTGCCCTTCTGGGGCTATAATCATTTTTCATTCTCTTTTAATTATCTAGATACACAGTAACAACCACACTGACCTACAAGAAGGCATCAATGGACATATTATAATTATATATGGCAATTATGTGTAGTGCCAACAATGCATAAAAATCCCACCTATTATCTAAGGTTGGTTAAAAAATGAAACTATGCTTGTCTCCCTTAGGACATAGTCAGTTTCTGTTACATCGAGACAGTTTGTGCAAGAATTTTTTTCTAGATTATATTATTGTGATAAAGCAGGTATATTTTCATAGAATGATAGTGCATTAATAATATTCAAGTAAATACAGAAAATTCCTCTTACTCCATCTTCTTGCATTAGATACTGGTATTTCCTGTTATCTAATTTGTATTACAAAGGGAGATGCAAATTCAAGGCAAAATAATCCTTAATCTTTAGTGCAGAATGATAGCGAGGTTGTTTACTATTTAACAAATTAGTATGACTAACTATATTGTATTCACACATATACACATAGTTTTGATTAAATAATTTGAGGTCACAACACAGGGAAATAAGAGTAATCAGTAGTTCCAGCAATTTTTGCTATTACTTGATGGAGTCCTCACTTAAACTTGCCAGGCAATTCTCTTTCATCCATTTTTAAAAGACAACGCATATGGATGATCACCTTTTTTTTTCTCCTTGCAGTTCAGTTATATAATGAATAGGTGTAAACATCAGTGCTAGTGTTGACAGGTCTAAATCTTTTTTTTTTTTTTAGGTTTTTTGAGACAGGGTCTCACTTTGTGGTTCAGGCTGGCCCTGAGCTCAGCCTCAAACTCACATCACAATCCTCCTGCCTCTGCCTCCCGAGTGCTGGGATTACAGGCGTGAGCCACCACGCCCGGCACTGTGGTCTGTGGTACTGGTTGCTGCTGAGTGTGGGTCTCCACACCCAGTATTGTTATGTGGTTACCGGGGAATCGAACCCGGGCCCTTGCGCTTGCAAGACAGGCGCCGGAAC
>PVIR01023278.1:13918-27478 GCA_004026965.1 Petromus typicus | reverse complement strand
AACCACTGAGCTAACTCCCCGGCCCCCTTTAACTGTAATTTTTAAAAATAAATTTACATGTTCACCATAAAAATAAATTTACATGTTCATGTCTCATGTAATAAACTGGGAAATTTCGACAAAAAACAATTCATTGTTCAAAATCATCAAGCCCCATTTGAAAGTGCTGGCCACACGTACCACTCTTACTGCTCTTTAAATGACCACTTTTTTGCAGTTTTGTTTCTTTTTCTAGCTACATCTTTAAGAGTATGAAATACATGGCTGGGGATTTAGCTCAGTGGTTCCAACACATGCTTTGCAAACGCCAGGTCCCAGGTTCAGTACCTGATAACCACATACAACAATGTGGGGGGCATAGTGACTCACGCCCACCAGCAGTCAGCACCACACACCACAGTGCCGGGGGTGGTGGCTCACACCTGTCATCCCAGCGCGTTGGAGGTGGAGGCAGGAGGATGGCTGGGTTCAAGGCTGAGGTCAGGACCAGTTTGAACTACAAAGTGAGACCCTGCCTCAAAACTCTACAAAAAATAAAGAATATGAAATACAGTGTGTGCTGAGGAGATGGGAAGAGGGATCCCTTCTGTGCTGCTGTAGAGGTATACATCGGTAGAGCCAGTGTGGAAAGCAGGACGGAATTTCCTCAGAAACTGGAAGTACAGCTGCCGCTTGATCCAGCCACATGACTCCGGCCTGCGTGTCCGAAACAGTTAATGCTAAGTGAAAGAAATCAGACAACACGCTTCAATATCTCATGGTTTCTCTTATGGGAGAGACTCAAAGTATAAACTGAAGAGTAGAATAAAAGGCAATAGAAAACAGGGAGACAGATCTTTTGCAAAAAGGAAGAGCCCAAAGAGATGGGCAAAGGACAAGAAAAGAACTGAAACGTGTTGTGTACATATATCAACTCTTCACGATGGATGTCATCACGAATGCAAATGTACACTCATGAAAACAAAAACAAAACAAAAAAGAACTGAACCTAATTGTGATGAGGGTAGAAAGCTAAGCCGGGCGGAGGGGAACTGGAGAGACAGTCTGGAAGCTCCCCGATGCCCACCTCGGAGGAGGAGGGCACGAGAGGGTCAGGCGTGGCGCGGAGGCTCCTGGGAAGGCCGCCCCTCGGGAACACTCCGCACTTCTGAGCTTTGGGTTGGTGACGCTCTGCTCTCTGCTCTGACCTGTGAGTCACAGGATTTTGTTTTGCCTTAATTCTGATTCTCAGAGGAAGGAGCTGGGTTAGTCTTACCGCTCAATTCCTAGCACGTTACCCTCATTAGCCTGTGCAATGTCTTTCTACTGTTTTATTTATTCCTCATTAACCCCATTTCCTACTTGCCCCTTCCCCTCCTCCAGGCAAGCATTCTCATCTACTTAATGTGCTTTTGCTCACCAGGTTCTGACGCAACAGGCATCTCTGCGCCGGTTTTTGTAACCTGTGTCATGCGGTGAGTCTTTGTCTTAGGCATGCTGCCCCGGGCCAGCCCTGTTGCGCGCCTGTCCACGCACAGAGCCCCGGGTGCGCCTCCACAAGGGCCGCTAATCTCCTCAGCAAGGCCAGATTGCCACGTCGCTCCCACTTGCCAAACCAGGCTTGCTGTCCCACTGGACACTCGGTCTGAGTCTCCTACGACCCGCGACTGCTGCAGCGCGGGAAGGAGTTAACACCGCCCAGTGCTCATCCGGTGGTAACGTGTACTCACTACCTTACGGTGCCAGGCACTGACTTAAGGTTTAGGCATATAATGGGAAATACGATAAACAAGGGCCTCATTCTCAGAGAGCTCACATTATCATAGAAAAACAGAACAGTCTTCCAGGTCATAAACACGTCCTCTGCAGAGGACTGGAACGTGACGTGCTGGTGTGAGAGTCCCACAGGCAGAGGGCACGGCAGGTGCACAGGGCCCGGGGGCCTTGGCATCCAGGGAGGGGCCAGAGGGCGGGCGGGCACACGGAGCCCATGAGAGGCGCGAACGGCTGCGGCAGTCGTCTATCGCTGTGTAACTCCATTCCCACAGAGTCAGCGGCTGAACACAGAGGAGGGTCTCAGTCTCTGAGGAGCAGGAGTCCCGGCTCGGTCCAGCATGGTCCTCTAAGGTTCGGTGGAGATGTGGGCCGGGCCGGGTTTCCAGCAGACGCTGTTTCTGAGCTGAGGAGTTGCTGGCAGCATTTGCTTCCGTGTGCGCGCGGCTGCTGGACCGAGGGCCACCTCTTGCTGGGGTCCGGGGTCCGGGGTCCGGGGTCCGCTGGAGGCCGCTTCCTTTCCTTGCCTTGCCATGGGGACGTTCATGCGGACCACGGCTGCCGCCTCATCAGAGCCGAAAGGAGGCAGACGCCAGCATGCGGGCTATACCAGGTGACCCGCTCCCAGGGCCTGCCCACTCCTGGGGAAGGTGATACAGGGGCACGAGCGCCGGAGTCGGGGGCCAGGGGCCCACCCTCGGGCTGCCGAGGTCGGGAGAACTCGGATCATCAGCGACACCTTTAACATTTTTTCCGTCTAGTGCTGTGACTTGACGGCTTCTCATATGCTAAGAATATTTTCTGCCCTGAGTAGTGGTGGTACTATTTACCATTTTAAGTAGTACGGAATTTCTCCTTAATTGGAGCAGAAAACCATTAGGAATTTTGAGCAGAGATTTTATAAGAATTAACATGGTTCGTCCCAGCACTCGGGAGGCAGAGGCAGGAGGATTGCTGTGATGTGAGTTGGAGGCTGAGCTCAGGGCCAGCCTGAACCACAAAGCGAGACCCTGTCTCAAAAAACCTAAAAAAAAAAAAAAAAAAGAATTAACATGGTTCAATACCACTCTGCCTCAGTATCTAGGAGAGATTACAGTTGGACCAGTAGGGAAGCAGGAGATCTGAGGCACAGCGGCCTGGGTCCGGGCTGTGTATGGGGGACGCTGACAACGTGATTCCCTGTAGGACCGTTCGAGGAATGCCGTTTGCTCAAGTTCGCAAACTCGCGCTGGAAAAGCCGGAATGAGACCAGCCGACCTCTCTTACCTCCTTCCAGTGTGCCCGTACAGATGCCACGACACAGACCTGCGTTCTCTCATTTCCTGCTCGCTACTCTCACCTCCAAGTGTTGCTTTAAGCGCATACAGACAGGCAGACACACAGACACACAGAGGACAGGCTGCTTTGAAAAGGAACCGTATTGCTCTTGTGTAAACGGTGCTTTCAGAACCAGTAACGTTGATGGTGATAGTGCTGGCGGGGCTAGCGGAAGCACATAGGGTCTCTGAGAGATGGTGCTACTGGCAAGAAGCCCCGCGACGGCGCCTCGGACGGGCTCGTGGGAGCTGGGCAGCCCCAGCACTGCGAAGCGCACCGACGGAGATACTGCTGTGCCTCCTGCCGAGGTGTGGGCTAGTCCGCAAGAGCAGGTAGGGGCATAGCAGTGGAAACTGACCTTATCAAAGATAACATCTAATTACGAAGTAGTATACGCCAGGCATTGTGTAGGGACCTCGCACCTATGAACTCATGTAACTCTCAAAATACTCCCATGAATTATCTTAGCTTGGAGGTAATAAAATTTTAGAGGTAATAAAATAATTTTTGAGGGGGCCGGGGAGTTAGCTCAGTGGTTCCGGCGCCTGTCTCGCAAGCGCAAGGACCCGGGTTCGATTCCCCGGTAACCACATAACAATACTGGGTGTGGAGACCCACATACCACATACCACATACCACATACCAGTACCACATACCACAGTGCCGGGCGTGGTGGCTCACGCCTGTAATCCCAGCACTCGGGAGGCAGAGGCAGGAGGATTGTGATGTGAGTTGGAGGCTGAGCTCAGGGCCAGCCTGAACCACAAAGCGAGACCCTGTCTCCAAAAACCTAAAAAAAAAAAAAATAATAATTTTTGAGCTAAAATATAAAAGTTCTCAGAAGCCAACTTACATTTAGCTTACGCCCTTATCTACCCCCACCTGAAGCTGAATCTCTTTCTTAGAAAAAAAAAATTTGCATTAATGGAGGAGTGAAGTTCCATTTAGTTTCTTCTCACAGTATGCTGTACTTCCTGGTGGCTATGCGCTTGGAGAAAAATTCTGAAGGTTTTTAAGATATGCATTTTTCCTGTGAAAATCAACTTTTTTTTCTTTCTTCACTGTGGCTCAGGTATTAATTTGTTGTCAACTTACAGGAGGAATGCGCCTTCTCTCCGATTCTTGCCGAGTGTAAGGGAAATATTCCATTTTTCAGAGTCATTCACCGCATCTATTCTGGCACAGACATCTGCTTTGAAGATTTAATTAACACTGCATGCTTTGAAAAAGGCTAGTTTCCAACAGTTTGAAAAATATCCACTTTCTGACAGTACAAAACGGATGAAGGTCCATGTGGATCAAACAGACAAGGGGTAACTTGATCACTGGGGAGGGAGGGCTTGCTCGGGCTTGCTCTCCGCACTTCCGCCTGGGGCTTGCTCTCCGCACTTCCGCCTCACACTAATTACAAACAGAATCCAGCGCGGGAGCCGGTGTGACGGCCAGCGTGCAGGAACAGTGGGAGGGAAGCGCGACCGAAGCGGCCCTGCCCGAATGGGCCACCCCAGCCTCCCGCCCTGGAAGAACGCCAACTTCACAGGACTTGATGGCGAAGCACTGCCTGTCATCGCGTTTGTTTCCATACCTAAAGAAGCAATACAGACAGAACTAGTAGGGACATATAACTACAAATTTACAAAGGCAGTAAGCCCACGCAAATATTAACCTCAGATGCTGAAAATTCTTTTATAAATGCTTTCAAAGTGCTGGGGTGAAATTCTTGCCAAGCATGATTAAGGCCCTGAGTTTACTCCTTAAGACTATCACGAAGAAAAAGACAGGAATGTACTCCAGAAAAAAATGCCACGCAATCATTATGGCAACTTTTTTTTCCCCCCTGTAGCCTGCATTGTCCAGTTCTTTCATGCAAAGTTTCTCTTAAATACTGAAAATCTAAGCTTAGTTTGGCGGTACATGCCTATGGTGACTGCTGTGAGTTCAAGACCACACAGTGAGACCTTGTCTCAAAAAACTAAAACACAAAAAATGAAAAAGAAAGAAAATCTGAAAGTAGGTGGAAATATAATATTTTTAGCGCCCTTTGTAACTGATGCCAGGGACTCTATACTCCTCTCCTTTTCTATTTTTCTTCATCTTTTTTTGTTTGGAAGAGGTGTGGGAGGACCTGTCACCCACAGTTAAAAAATACCCAAGGTGATTATCATGAAGCTACATTAATTGTAAGTGACTGCAGCATAACCATCCCTGCAGGGATTATAGCTTTTGCCAACAATGCATATTTAAGATCTTCACATTTTCAAGACATGTAAAAGCTAGCTGTTTTTACTGAAATCAAACCATTTAAGTCTTTAGTATTATTTTTATTTTATTGATTTGATTTTTTTGCTCTTTATACATGCGGATGTTTTATTTTGAGACAAAGTCTCTCTATGGAGTTCAGGCTGGCCTTGAATTTACTAGGTAGCCCAGGCTAGGCTCGAGATCATGGCAGTTCTCTCCCCTGAACCTCCCAAGAACTGAGACTGCTGGCATGTGCCGCCATGCCAGGCCATACCTGCAGCTTTAATAGAATTTCCACTGAGCTGCAAGAGGGTAGGGGGCTTCGTGTCTCACATTATATTCCTACCCTAATATGTAGCAGGTGTCGAGGAAATATCTGCTGAAAGAATGTAGTGCAGGGCTGGGGATTTAGCTCCATGGTTCCTGCACCTGCCTTGCTAGTGCAAGGTCCCAGGTTCGATCCCTGGTAACCACCTACAACAGTGCCAGGTGTGGTGACTCACGCCCAGCCGCAGTCAGTACCACATACCACAGTGCTGGGCGTGTCGGCCCACACCTGTAATCCCAGCACTCGGGAGGCAGAGGCAGGAGGACTGCTGTGAGTTCGAGGCTAGCCTGGGCTACATAGTGAGCTCAGGAGAGCTACAACACGAGACCCTGTCTAAAAATAAATAAACTAAATTATTGAAAAATAAGTTTTGTCAACATGTCCCCAGAATAAGCCAGACTCATTGACTTTAAGATCTCCTCTGGCAAGGACGTATCTTTACTTGTAGATGCACAGGGGATTGGACCCAGGTCCTTACACATTAGACAAACACTCCACGTGAGAGCTAGTCTCAGCTTCTGGACGGTTTTTCTCCGAGTCACTGTTAATATTTTTCAAAAGACACTGGTGCAACGTTATCACAGTTCAGTCTCCTACAAATGTTATACTGTGCTTGTACAGATGACCTTACCGGATGTGAAATTAAATTATTTTTGCTTTAAAATTCTTCCTCGATTTGTTTTCACAACCCATGTTGGGAAATATATTTGTAAATAAAGACTTACCTAGAATTATTCCGTTTTACTGGGATATTTAGGCTCTAATGCTGGATCTGTATGACCCAAGGGTAAGTTCTCGCCTGGTCTGAAAATACCACTGTAAGGCTGTTCTTCTAAATTTTTTTTTTTCTTTTTGACAAAGTGTCTGGCTTTGTAGCCCAGGCTGGCCTCGAACTTGCAGCAATCCTCCTGCCTCTGCCTCCTGAGTGTTGGGATTACAGGCGTGAGTCACCACGCCGGGCATTGTGATACGTGATGCCGGGGATCCCACTCCGGGTCTTGTGCTTGCCAGACAGATGCTGGAACCCCTGAGTCCCTGGCCCTGGAAGGCTCATTATTAGCTCAGACTGCCTGTCAAGCAGGACTGCACTGGGGCTCATGGCGAGGCACTGCCCCAAGCTCGCACCCTCGCTGCTTCTCCCTGGGGTGTGGTGCGGGACAAAGGCACAGCCTCCTCCTGCTGGGTCAGGAGCTTGTTCTGTTTCTGGTACGAAACAACCAGATACATGAACGCTAATACTTTCTGGGCTTCAAGACAGTACATGAGCTTCTGAATCAAAGCTACAGCCAAGATAATGGATGACAAATCACTGTTGCAAGAAAAGCCTAAACCAAGATAATTTTGTGATTGGCTGGACTTTAAAAATTTTGGTTTGAGTCCTATTTTCCTCTGCTCTTTTCTTGCTAGTCTAAATTATCATTACTTTTTAGTCTAACTTTTTATCAGCGCCTTGAGGACGGGACCTAAAAGAGTTCTACTGAGTGAAATAGTTGGGCACTGCTGGGGCAAGTTTTTTCACTGTGTGGTTGAATCTGTTCAGGACAAGAAACGTCTTTCCAGGAACGGATGCATCTCCAGCCTCTTCTCTTGGAGACCTTACAGAGGTTTTTTTTAAAAAAACCAGCTCCCAGGGCTGCAGGATCAGTCTGCTTCACAGGAACAGGATCACAGGTGCACAAGCACGCTAGCTCGCTGAAAGATGCAGACCGAGCCCTTGGGAGGAAACCCGGATTCTTCTGTGCCCACGGAGAGCACGAGAGCACGAGGCCAGTCACCGATAACGCAGAGGCACGTAGCCCGCGCCGGATGGGACACACCTGCTTGCGGCCACACAGCGCCACGGGGCAACCGGTGCGCCCGAGCCCCGACGCATGCGCGCTCCCGCCAACCTCCAGCCGCCCCACTGGGCGGAGGCGCCGGAAGGGGGTGGGGCCTCGCGGCCCGAGAGCGCACGCGCAGGCGGGGCGTGGCGAGCCGGGGTACATATAAGGCCGCGGCCGGCAGAGGCGGGCCTGGCGCGAGCGGTGGGGACTGTGGAGCGCCGGGAGCTGCGGGCCGGGCTGGGACGGGCCGGGGCGGGGAGAAGGAGGGGAAGGAGGAGGAGACGCGAGTGCGGGGTGGCGCCGGTCCACAGCCGCAGCCCTCCCGGCTCCCGCCGCCGTCGGAAGGCGAGCCGGGCTGCGGCACGGCGGCCTTGGCGCCTGGGGAGGTGAAGCGGGCGGGCCCGGGTCGGCTCGGTGGGGTGCGGGGCTCCGAGGGCGGCGGCTCGCGCCTGGCCCCGCGTCCAGGGCTGGCGGGCGGGCAGGCGGGGACAGAGGGTCGGCGCGGGCGTGAGAGGCTCCTCGCCGCGCCCGGACGCCCTCAGGGCGCGGCGGCCCCGGGACCAGGCGCATCACCCGGGGCGCGCGGCGTGACAGTGCCCGGCCCCAGTGGCCGGTAGGGACGGGTTTGCCGCCGGCTCTAGACGAATCAAGGGGGAGTTAACAGTCGTTCAAGAAACTGCTGTTTCACTTAGAGTTGGAGGTTTTCTTTGACGTGTTAGTGGTTGAGTTTGGGACCGGGGGGATCAGGTCCGGAGGTTGCCTTAAGGGTCCCGCGCGCGCGAACTCCCTTGTCCATAGACACTGGAAATGTGATTAGCTCCAGTAAGAGAAGAGCTCCGGAGCCATTGCTCGATTAGCAGTTCTTCCTGTGCGGAAAATCGAATTTCTGGAAACGTCCCCCGTGTTGTAGATTTTTGCCGACGTAAAGGCTATGCGTATCGGTCAGTGCTGACCACTAATTACCTTGAAACTAGTGTGGTAGAAGTGCAGTGTCCGAAGCACCGTTAGGTTTTGAGCTCACTTGTGTGGAAGACCATTTTAGGAAAGTGGGTCCGGACTTTCTAGGGAAGTTAAAGCCTGGTCGTGCCCCCGAGTTCACTTTTCTACTGTACCCCCCTCCCCGCTTCATCTATTCAATGTCGCAACTCTCTTCATCCCCTTTTGGTTACCAGTCACCTGCAGGCCGTTTAGAGGAGGAAGGAGTGGGGAATATGAAGTCAGCCAAGCCCCAGGTGAACCACAGTCAGCATGGGGAAGGCCCGCGAGCCCTGAGCCCCCTGCAGTCTGCTCTTGGTTATGCTGCATCTCCGGCCCAGGCATATGAGACCTACATCGACAACGGACTCATATGCCTTAAACACAAAATTAGAAACATCGAGAAAAAGAAGGTAACTGTTACTCCCTGAACCTGCGTGGTCGTAAACGAGGAGCCGATGATTTGTCAAGGGTCCTGGGTCTTCGTTCCTAAAGCTTTAACTAAATCGAGGCTTTCCATGTCCGAGAACAATGAAAGCTGGCTATCCGTGTAGTATTAACTTTTTATTTGACTTGGCCGCACAGGTGAGTAACCCCATTCTTCATAGTAAAAGGATTATGCATGCTGCTGTTGAAGTGCTTGAAGAGCTGGATATTTTAGGACAGAGGAATTTCTCGAGTGTTACATTGATGTTTGTTTTTCTAGATGCATAATGGCCTGATTCTTAAGCTTGTTTTCCTTGTGACTTTCTGCAGCAGCTGATATTGCAGTAGAGCTGCTGCAGTCGTTGGACACTTTCACCTGGTAGGCCAGTCAATGTTTCAGCAGTAATTTTCACCTTGTGAGGTCGTGGCCTAAGATTGTAGGTGAAAGTATTGTAGACAGTTTTATGAAGAGAGTCAGGGCTTCTTACCAACCCAGTGCTACAGTAAATGCTAATGTAAAGAGCCATTCGCTTCTCATTGCCTGAGTCATGTAGCTGTGAAGCCTGTCTACCTGCACGCTACATTGTTGTGTCGTGATTTTCTTCTGCTTTGGGCAGATAGGACTGAGCAATTAGCTGTCTAGTAGACAGGACCTAATTAAGCCTCAGTACAGTTGCTTTTTAAAATTTTTTGCCAGTCATTGTTTGTCCTTTTATTTTTTAAAAAATTGGTACACTTTAGATGTATATAATGATAACATTTATATAGAGAAAAGAAAGTTGCTTTTAATGGACAGGTGTAAGAATATTTTTAAGTCTTGTTGGTCCCCCTCCCCTTTAAGCTAGGATGGTAATGAGGAAGGGCCAGTTGCTTCTGTAGCCCTCCCGTCTGGTCTGCGTGCCATGCCCTCGATCATAGGTTGGGGAAGGTGAGTCCTAGGTCAGCACGAAGGCCCTGCTGCTGTGAGGGCCAGTGGGCAGGGGTCTGTAAACAGAGCTTCATGGATGGCTTCGTTCAGATGGAAGCACTACATGTATGTGTTGTAGTTGTGCTGTCCAGCTCGACTCTAGCACCTCTTGAATTTTAAATACCTGTCTGATAGTACCAGTGAGTACTTTTGTTTCATCTTCTGGGAATGCATTCTAAGACTCTAAGGGCATTATGGGAGGAGCCTGAAAAATGTTTATAGAATATTGTAGAGGGTTTATCATTTTTATGGAGCTATTTAATGCAATTTCTCTTTCATGTATTTCCCTAAATATCAAACTTAGTAGGAAATGATCAGATTTAGCTGGTCACTGACCTGTATAGTTAGAGCAGCACTCCTAGCCTGGACACCAGTGACATTCTGTGGCAGTTCACTGCTGTGGACTGTCCTGGACGTTTCGGGATGTTACACATCTCACAGAGACCAGTAGCAATGTCCACCTTCCTCAGACTCTCCAGGTTGTGATAACCAGAGTCTAACCAGACAGGGCCAAAATTGCCCCCGGCAGCGCCACTGGGTTGAGGGCATGTTGTTGACTAGATAAACACTTGTTTATTAAATAGTATGCGTACAAATAGAAGTCATTAAGAGAGGAAAGCTTTATTGCTTAACCTTGAAATTTCAGGCTGTTATTTTTTGTCTTTAAAATACTAAATATCATTTTAAAAATGAGTTATTTGTACCTGCATACAGGGCAGTGTGAAAACAATCATTAGATGTGGAGAGTAGTTGATAGGAATGAACTTGTCCTGGCATGTAGTGGCCTCTGTATATCTTATGCAACTCTTAACGTTTTTTTCCTATCTGAAAATATCCCCCTCACCTCCAGTATTTTCTAACAGGGTGTATCAGTGTGTACCCTTCTAAACCTCCCTGTTCATACAGCCTAGTGCCTATGTCAGACTAGTGCCTATGTCAAAAACATGTAGACACACTGACAGACACTTCCTTGGTGCCCAGTTTTGGAAAACTTGTCTAGGTTCAGTGTTGTTAAACGCTATGAAGAGCTTATGTTTTTAACATTTCTACTGTGGTGTCCTCTATTGCCCCCAGCTGGACTTAGCTGTTTTTTAAAAGTTTCTTTTTTCTTTTTTTTCTTGAGACAGGGTCTGGCTTTATAGTTCAGGCTGGCCCTGAGCTTATTGTGTAGCTTAGGCGGGCCTGAAACTCAAAAAAGTCCTCCTGCCTCTGCCTCCCAAGTGTTGGGATTGCAGGCACAAACCACTATGCCTGGCACTGTGGAATGTGGTACTGATTGCTGGTGGATGTGAGTCACTTCGCCTGACATTGTTGTATGTGGTTACCGGGATTGAACTAGGGAACTTGCACTAGCAAGGCAGGTTCCCGAACCACTGAGCTAAATCCCCAGCCCTTATTTGTTTGTTTTGAGATGGTCTTGTTGTATAGTCCAGGCTGGCCTCAAGTGTGATGTTTTTGCTTTAGACTGCTGGAGAATGCAGGTGTGTACCGCCATGCCTGTCAGCTGTTTGGATTTTTTGGGGGGAGACAGGGTCTCACTATGTAGTTTAGACTGGCCTTGAAGTCATTATGTACCCCAAGTTGCCCTCAATCTTATAGGGATCCTCCTTTCTCAGCCTCCTAGAGCTGGGATTATAGGGGTGCACCACCATGCCTAGCTATTATTTGAATATTTTTTACTATTATACTGGGACATCAGGTCTTCAGGGACTGTATTAGTTTCGTAGCCAAAAAGTTACTCTTGTGAGGCTTTTTGTTCAGAGCTGTTCCAGCTGGTGAAGACAGCCACAAAACCCATTTCTCCATCTGTAAACGGGAGACTGTGTACTGTAAAGCAAAACGATCCAGGTCCTGCAGAGTTGTGAGAGTAAATGAAAGAGGAATGTGCAGCCGCTATTACACTGCTCTGTCACTACCCACAGCACCTTCTGCCCAGAACTGGGTTGTGCACACAGCGTTGTTGCATATACGTCTCCACCCTCTGGGGCCTGTGCCTGTTGTAAGACCAGCCTCGGAGCAGCCCCGCCCCGAGGCCTCACTCTTGGGAATTCTGCAGGAGCTGAGGCTGCTGTGTCCTGAGATGGTGCTGACAGACCCCTGGAGCTTAGTCCCAGCCTGCTCATGCTTTTGTTGCCCCCTTGGCAACCCAGGAGCAAAAGACTGCTGAGTTCCCCATCCAGGGGTGCTCACAGCAGGGCGGGAAGCTGCGCCTCGGGGAGCAGGCAGATGTTAGTCTGAGTGTCTTCCTCATTACCTCTGCTGTCTGCCGGTGATAAAGTGGTACCTGTGCATGTTTATGGCTTTCAGAACTGCTTTCAGAGGGAACAGTGTTTGGTGTTTAGCTTCTTTGCTTCAGAATTTTATATTAGACTGTGGTAGATACAAGTTTCTGTTTTATAGCTCAAGCTGCAAGATTACAAGGATCGCCTGAGAAATGGAGAGCAGCTTAACTCAGATCAGCTGGTAAGTGGCGTCTACCCTTTTGTCTGATCTACTCTCTCCTTAATAAAATTCCAGGGGGAATATAATGAGATAAGTTTGATTACCATTTCTTTCCTTTTTGTGGTGACATTGGAGACTGAATCCATTGGCCCTTGCATTGCACTGAGCTATCTCTTGCAGCACTCCCCCCACCCGTCCACTTTATAAGAAATACAGACAGGGTCTCACTAAGTTGCCCACACTAGTCTTGAACTTGCGGTCCCCATGCTTCAGCCTCCCAGAATGCTGGCGTGACGGGCATTGTGCCACCACACCTGACTCTTAATTTGTTCCCTAGCTTTCCCTCTGTTTTTCTATCCTAGATTGTTATGCCCTCACCTTAAAAAATTAACTTTACTGTATTAGACTATTTTTTTTCCTTTTACATTGTTTGACTTGTCCATAGTGTGCTTGATAGTTGCAACTTTAATTCGTGAAGGAGAATTTTGTGACATGGAATGAAAATCAGTGTTTCACTGACATTTGCTGTTTTGACCTGGTCACATTCCTGGTTAAAAAGGATGAAAGGTACTTAAAAGTTATTTGATCTAGTTGGGCATGGTGGCACATTCTCCTAATCCTGGTACTCTGGGAGGTTGAGGCAGGAGGCTCACAAGTTCGAGCTCAGCTTGGGTGACTCAGTGATTCAGTGAGACTTTGTCTCAGAATAAAACATAAAAAAGAGCCGGGGTGGGGCTCAGCGCAAAGGCCTTGAGAGTCCTTGGTAGTGAACAAAAGTTATTCGATCGAGTATGTATGAAAAAACCACAGTGAAACTCAATAGTCTGTAAAGCTCATATACACTAATAAAAATCCATGTGTGAGGAAGAAGTCACTTGATGTAGCCTGTGGTTCTGTTATCTTTTTCAACTTAAGTTTTTGGTGTGTGTAGTAGATAGTAGCATGTGAGAGGCTTTTATCTTTTCCTTGCCCTTTGAGTCTTGTGCTACGGTGAGTTGTGATTTTGAGATCTGAGAGTGGTGGACTCACCATGCTCAGGGCAGGACTTGCCTGGACGTCCAGCTTGTCAGCGTGGCTTTGTTTTCAGGGAGTTTTGCCGTGTCCGGTGACCCTGCAGTGATAAAACATCCGTTTGTGTATCTGCTCATTGTCTCACTGCGGGGGTAAGGAGAGTTGGAAACGTGGTGTGGGGGAGCGTTGGTCCTTTGTTGGCGTGGACACTCTAAAGAAATGTCAAGGGTGTGCTGTATTTCTGGCTGGACAAACTTTTTTTTTTTTTTTTTTTTTTT
>PVIR01023278.1:0-13818 GCA_004026965.1 Petromus typicus | reverse complement strand
TGGCTGGACAAACTTTAAGCTCAGTGTTATATTACGTCTTCATGACCACAGGGACTTGATTTCTCAGGTTGTGTCTCACCCCCGTCAAACGTACATTGCGAATAGATGAGTCCTGAGCTGTGCATTACTGATGTCCACTTGCCCATGTGACGTCTCCTGTCTTCTCGTTGCCCCCGAAGTCTGCTCCCTGCTGATCTTAGCTGTGTCACGTGATGGCCTGATTGAGCAGTGGGGCTTTGGATGTGCTGTTGCCGGAGACCCTGATTCTCCAGATGTCGATGGCTCAACTCCCAGATGCCTTCAGCTGCTTATTTGAAGGTCCTCCAGGAAGGCCTTTCCCAGCCGTGCTGTCCCGCCACGCTCCTGTTCACACAGCTTTATGTCTTCTCTTGCTTTTGTCTTCTTAAAATCAGTACCTGTCTGACAAGCTGCACATTTCTTCTTGGAATTTGGAATTGAAGCTGTGCCTTTGCACTGGGCTCCATCCCACCCTTCTAAAGTTTGGAGACAGACTCTTCCTAAGTTGTCCAGGCTGGGCTTGAACTTGCAGTCCTCCTGCCTCAGCAGCCCACAAACTGCTTTTGTTTGCCTCTGTCTTTCCCTTAGAGTGTAAATGCTATGAGAATAGGGACTTCTGTTTACCACTGCTGTGTTCTTAGTGGTTAGAAGAGCATATAGCATATTAATCGTCATATAAAATGTTTATTATAGGTTTACTGCATATAAATGATCAAATAGTTGGTCTTTAGATGTGGCTGATCATATAATTCGTGGTACTCTTGAGAACCACATCCACTCATACAAGCATATATATATAAAGCAGAAAACTTTCTAAATAAATCAGAAAAAGCAGAGCATGTCAGTTGGTCCTTCAGAGAGCTGTTGGCAGTCGTGTTTACCACGGACTAGAAGGGGTGGGAAGACGAAACAGTTCATGGCATAGGCCTGTGGGGAGTAGGAAGTATTGTGCAGCAGAGTAGATTGACGACAGGCAGCTTTGTACCTCAGAATAGCTACCGTGGTAGAGAGAATGTTCATGATGCGAGGCAGCAACAGGTGTTTGAGGTGACAGGTGTGCCATTTACCCTGATGTGACCGTGACACATTGTATGTGTGGTGAATATCACTGTATATCATGAGGCGTACAGTTCTGTATGTCAGGTGAACAGCTCTCAGTTTGGTTTTTTTTTTTTAGGTTTTTTGAGACAGGGTCTCGCTTTTGTGGTTCAGGCTGGCCCTGAGCTCAGCCTCCAACTCACATCACAATCCTCCTGCCTCTGCCTCCCGAGTGCTGGGATTACAGGCGTGAGCCACCACGCCTGGCACTGTGGTATGTGGTACTGGTTGCTGCTGGGTGTGGGTGTGGGTCTCCACACCCAGTATGATATGTGGTTACCGGGGAATGAACCCAGGCCCTGCGCCTGCAAGACAGGCGCCGGAACCACTGAGCTAACTCCCCGGCCTCAGTTTTGTTTTTGAAAGTGCTAATACTTTATGTAGTTCAGACATTAGGAAATATTTGAAAAGATAGAGGTTTTCTTTTTTAACTCCTGTCCTTCCTTTTTCAGTCCTTATCTTACTATATGTGGGTGATCAAAATATATTGTAAATGTTTAAATAAAATTTTATCAGAGTTTATCAGTGATCAGAGTTATGGTGAATCTTGCTGTGAGGCTCATCCAACTGAAAGGCAGGTTAGCAGTACAACTAGAGACACTGATGAGAGGACTTCCCGAGCTGTTTCTCAAAGTGGCAAGAATGATGGTTACAAGTGTGTTCAAAGAGAGATGGAAATGAATGACAATGAGTCTTTTACTGTAAGAGATTTAAAATTTAAACATTTACCAGTTTTTATCGGACCTTGAATAATGATTGTGAATCATATACATCCTTTCAAAATTAATTCTTTAGAAACACATCCTTTTAACCACTTCTCTCCAATTTATAGACAAGATGGCCTACTTGGACACCTTTGAGGGGGATATCTTTTTCCCTTCCTATTTTTAATTTTTTTTTAGTTTTGGTACCAGTGATTGAATTCGGGACCTTGCACTTGCGGGGAGGCAGTCACCAGAACTACTGAGCTAATCCCCAGCCCACGAACTGCACTTCTTATGTCTGATCAACTTACACTGCCACATCACTGGCCCTCCTGTGCTTAGGCTTCACTCTTCCTGGTGTTGACGCTATTTTTGTGTGCTGTGCTTGAGATGAACTTGGGGCCTTACACATCCTAGGCAAATGCGTACCACTGAGTAACGTCCTCAGTCTTGGTGTTGTATGTCCTACAAATGCGAGAGATCTGCGATGTACAGTAGTGTTATACAGAAGAGTTCTGTTTCCCTAAATATCTTTTGTGCTTCACTTAGTCATTCACCCTTCTTTAGTTAGTGTCATGGTAAAGTACACTTGTGCCTTTTCTTTCTGTTTTCTAAGTTTACATGATTCCTCAGTTTGCTCTTAAGTTAGCTACTGGATTGTATATGAATATGTTTTCAAGAATTAGCTTTTGCATTTATTTTATTTTACTTTTTGCCTTTTCTACTCTTTATTCTTTATTTACTTTTTCGCAATGAAAATTTCATTAAAAAAATTTTTTTTTTATTGTGAAAGGGGTACATTGTATATACATGATATGTATATACAGCATTGACCATTTGTACCAGTATATGACATGACTTTATTCTCATTTTTTTCCTATTCCCCTACCCACCCTGTAATCCCCCACCCCCTATATACATAAGCTTTGTTTCCCCTTTTTAAAAATTACATCGCAATTTTTTCTTTCCCCTTGTTACATATCCTTTCCCCCATTTCCCTTGAATACTTTCTATTTTCCAATATCTATACATTCTAGAACTCTATTTTCCAATATCTATAGAACTCATTTACATTTTTATTTTGTCATATTAGAGAGCATATATGGTATTTACACATCAGTATCCTGTTTATTTCACTTATGGGTATGTCCTCATTTAAAATTTCTTAACGTGTGAATTTTCCTCCTAACACTGCTTTAGCTGTATTAGCTTTAGTGATTATTTTACATTTTGTGAGAAATCTGATAATTTCAGTTTGATATTCTTTAGTCCAACAGATATTTGCAGTTTTTTGAGGCAGAATCTCATTGTAGCACAGGCAGGCCTTGAACTCATAACCCTGATACCTCAGCTTCTGTGTGGTGGAAGTAAAGGTGTTATGGCCATGTGCCAACACACTGTAGGCTGTTGCATCCTTTTCCAAGTAGCAGCTTTTGAAGCCTCTTCTGCCTGGCCTGCAGATTCTAAAACTTCACTGAGATTGCTAGAATAAATCTGTATTTCTCCTTTGACATAGTGAAATTGTGTTCAAGAAACTGTTTGTAGAGCTCCATTTTGTATTTTATTATGTTTTGATTCAGATTTGGATTTGAAGTGGAGAAGCAAGATTCACACGAGTTCTCTAGCAGTAGGAAGTTGATTCTAGAGTCCCTTTTGTGACTGTTCTGGATTATGTTTTGGTTTAGATCTGGGTTGGAAGTTAGATCTGGGTTTTAGTTTACTGAGATTATAGAAGTGAGTCACCATGGGCTGGAAATTGAGAGCCAGCAGCCAAGTGCATTCTCTAGTAGGATACAAGGGACATTTGGTTCCAGTGAGGTTTTTGTCATTAAAGAACTAAGATTTGGTATTCATTTTGCTGGTAAACTCTGATCCTATGTTATGTTTAAAGCATCTCCACATAAACTCATTAAGTGGTATGGAATCTCCTCTCCTTTTTGTGGCACTGTTGTTGGTCTAATCCAGGAAAAACACTCTCTAATCTTCCTAGTTGATATTCGTGTTTTGGGACCTTACTTTTAAGTTCACTGGTCTTAACATTTAGTGTCCTTTCCTTTTTTTTTTGGTGTTTTTGAAGCAGAGTCTTGCTGCTTGAGTTCAGGCTGGCTCTGAACTCACTGTGTATTACATTCTGGCCTTGAACTCACAGCAATCTTCCTGCCTCTGCCTCCTGAATGCTAGGATTACAGGCCTGAGTCGCCACATCCTGCATTGTGGTACATGGTTACTGGGGATCAAACTCGGGGCCTTGTGCTTGCCAGGTAGATTCCAGAACTGCTGAGCTAAATCCTTCGCCCTAATGTCCTTTTCTTGAAACAGAAAAATCTGAATACAAGTTGAGTATTTATCTGAAATTCTTGGGACCAGAATTATCTCTAATTTTAGTTTTTTTTAAAAAATTTACATAATCTTTTTTTTTTTTTTTTCAAGTACTGGGAATTAATGCCTAGTCTTAACTGGTTGAGCATGAAATATCTGAAATCCAAAACCTTCTAAAACCTGGAACTTTTGAACATGATATCATATGCTCACTAAGTTTCAGATTTTGGGTCATACTGGATTTGAAACTTTTGGATTAGGGATACTCAACCTGTATGTGATTCTGTTCAAACACTTTAAATTTGGTTGAAAATCTAACATACTGAGGCTAAGATTGTTTTGACCTACGTTTTATTTATTCAGCAAACTACATTAAGTATCTACCCTAGGGGCCGGGGATTTAGCTCAGTGGTTCCGGCACCTGTCTTGCAAGCGCAAGGACCCGGGTTTGATCCCCGGTAACCACATACCATACTGGGCATGGAGACTCACACCCACCAACCAGTACCACATACCACAGTGCCGGGCGTGGTGGCTCACCCTGTAATCCCAGCACTCGGGAGGCAGAGGCAGGAGGATTGCTGTGATGTGAGTTTGAGGCTGAGCTTGGGGCCAGCCTAACTACAAAGCGAGACCCTGTCTCAAAAAAAACCTAAAAAAAAAAGTATCCACCCCAGGAGGTGCGGTGCTAGTGTGGTAATAGTGAAGGTGATCTTTATACTCAGGGAATTTATAGTGCAGTGGAGGAAGAGAGGAAGTAAACAAATGCATAGGGGCTGCAGGTGTAATTCAGTGGTAGAGGAGCTGTCTAGTGCATGTGAGGCCCTGGATAAAAAGGAAATAAGTAGACATGTATCTGTTATGGTTTGTATCTAGATGTCCCCCCAGAGCCTGATGCACTCCTAGATGGGGCTTTTCAGAGCTGGCTGGATCTAGGGTGGGTGAGTGTGGATTGAGGGTGTGCTACTAGGACTAAGTGTAGGGACCGTGGAAGTTCCCCCAGGTATGAGTGACACAAGTCAGTAGGCTGGTTGTCTGGATGGTGAAGGGACAGAAGAAAGGCCGATTGCTGCTGCTGCTTCTCGTTGCCTGGCAGTGGGGTATTTTTCCCGTGTTGCCCCTCTGCACACCATTCCGCCTTGCAGCCAGCTGACTCTGGGTCAAAACCTACAAACTGTGACGCTCAAATAAACACTTCCTCTTGTATCTTTGGGTGCTGGGCATTTTGTCTCAGCAAAGAGAAAAGTAGCTAAGACAGATTTTGGTACCAGAGAAGAGGGATTATTGCTGTGGCATTACCTACCCATGTGGTTCAGAAGCTTTTGCAAGTGGCTTGTGGGAAGAGTTTGGGAAGCTTTGGTGATGGCAGCTGAAGAAGCAATCCCAGAATGCTGTAAGCTAAACTTGGTGGGAGATTCTGGTCAGAGCCGAGACGGCCAGGATGATAACAGAAATGCTCCTAGTAAGGCCCAGCTCAGGAGGAACGAATTTTAGTTAAGAACGAGGACTGCACAGCTTTCAGACTCCAGGCCATGAGTGTTAGGTTTTGGCAAAAAATGTGTCTGTGTTTTGATGGTGTCCAGAGACTTTGACTGATACTGAGATTAAGGACAGTAGACTGATCTTGTACAAGGAATTTCAAGGCAATTTAGCATTGATGCAGTAGCACGGTTACTTTGAGGGGCTTTTAGCCAGATCTGCTTGGAGAGTCAGGAGAAAGCTCAGAAAAATGATTTAAAATGTTTTGAGTGGGCCGGGGATATAGCTCAGTGGTTGCAGTGCCTGTCTTGCAAGTGCAAGGACCCGGTTTCAATCCCCGGTAACCACATACAATACTGGGCGTGGAGACTCACGCCCAGCAGCAACCAGTACCACGTACCACAGTGCTGGGTGTGGTGGCTCACACCTGTAATCCCAGCACTCGGGAGGCAGAGGCAGGAGGATGGCTTGGATGAGTTTGAGGCTGAGCTCAGGGCCAGCCTGAACCACGAAGCGAGACCCTGTCTCAAAAAACCTTTAAAAAAAAAAAAGTAAAATGTTTTGAGTTTGGTCGTAAAGGAAGCTACAGTAAAGTTGTGGCCTGCAAAGAAAGAGCAAAGAGCTTGTTTGATGAAAAGATTAGCAATAAAAAGCCACATATTTCAGGAGAGGACATTAGAAAAGATGGTCTGTGGGTGTCATAAGAACCAGCAGGACTTAGCTCTTTGCAGCCTAAAAATTGCAAAGGTAAAAGACTTTTGTATAAGAAGAGAGTGGCATGCTTTGGAGTGGCAGTGGGCTAGAGGATTTGTTTTATAAGATGCAAAAAACCGAGGTGAGAGAAGTTAACAGAAATACTGCTATAAATAACCATCTAGAGAAGTGGGAGGAAAATGGAAGTTTGATGAAGGGAAAACCGAGACGTGTGTGAAGCAGGAAGTGCCAGTATGTTCAAGGCTGCAGAGAAGCAAGCAGGTGCGAGCTCGCAGCGCTCCATCGCTCTAAAGCATGGGCTGACGTCGCTGACTGCAGCAGCGGAACTTCTGATGGAATGGTGGTGCGGGCTGAAGATGAGGTGGCGCCCACTAACTGTTTTGAAGTTGTCCTGAGACTTGAAAGAAGTGGTTGTCGAGAGCTGTAGGTTTTTCTTTTTGAGGATGGGAATGGTTTGGACTTTCAAAGTGCTGAGTGAAGTATCAACAGAGAGAGAGGGAAGCTATTAGAAGACATTAAAGACATCACAGGGCCTGGGGATTTAGCTTAGTGGTTCCTGTACCTACCTTGCAAGTGCAAGGGCCTGGGTTAAATCCCAGGTAACCACATTACAACAATGCTGAATGTGGTGACTCAGGCCACCAGCAGTCAGTACCACGTACCACAGTGCTGGGCGTGGTGGCTCACGCCTGTGATCCCAGCACTCTGAAGGCAGAGGTGGAAGGATTGCTGAGTTCGAGGCTGAGTTTAGGACCACCCTGAACTACAAAGCGAGACCCTATCTCAAAAAATAAAAAACAAATAAAAGACATCACAGAGTAAGGTTTCTTATGAAGACAGAATTGAATAAGACTCAGGGAGCAGGTAGATAGACTGCTGCACAAAGAAAAGCCACCACTGGTACACTTGCAGGTGTCAGGAATCAGTGCCAGTCTGATGCTGGTTTTCTGCACTCAAAGCTAATTCCTTTAGGGAATAGATAGCAAAGTAGTTGTTGTAAGGATTCCAGACTGAAGTTATATTGTCTGCTCAGTTCTTGTTTGTGTAGCAGGAAACCCTGTCTCCCTTTTCTGTAATGAAATACATACTCCAAACAATATTGCATGTAAATTGTAATGCATAATGAGGCCAAGAAGCAGAACCCACCTTCAGTTCAGATAGTACATGGTCAGAATTGTTGCAGCCCCTTCCCAGTACTTTTTCCTTCCATAAGTGTGACTCAACTCTCACCGCTTCTTTCTTTCCTTTTTTTCTGGGCCTGGGGATTGAACCCAGGGCCTCATGTATGCTGGCCAACCGCTCTGTCACTGAGCTACATCCCCAGGTTGTTTTAGACTTTTTATTTTGAGATGAGATTTTGCCGCAGTGCCCGGCTTTTCTGGAACTGACAGTCCACGTGCCTCAGTTTCCTGAGTAGCTGAGGTTATAGGCATGTACTATTGTACCTTTCTGTTTTCAGTTTAGTAAGTGTTTGTCATTTCTCATCATTGGAACAAAATAGCTGATCCCCACAACTTACAGAAAGATGGGTTGATTTGGGGTCATGCTTTTGGGCCATAGTCTTGTGGCTCAAAGGCAGGATGGCACGGCAGAGGGGCATAATGGAGGAAGAACTGCTCGTTTTGTGAAGGTTGGGAGCAGACGGGGAAGTGAGAAGCTGGGCAGCGGTACGCTCTTCCAGGTCCCACCTCCAGTGAGCGCCTCTCCTGACCAGTCCCACCCACGTGAGCCCTGTAACTGGCAGGTCTCCAAGCTCCCACCGGTGCGGCAGGAGGCCGGGGGAGCTTGCCCCAGGTAGAAACCTAGCAGGGGTTAGACTACGCCGAGAGGGTGAAGCGCTGCCTGTCTTCTGAGCTTTACAGAGGCTCGGCATTCCCAGGCTTTTTTGCGGCAGCTTTCTGAGATGCAGTGTACACACCAGAAAGTTAGCCCGCCATGCTCTGTTCGGTGATCTCGGTCAGTTTGCGCTTCCACACTTACCACCACGGTCCAGTTTTAAAATTTCATCCATCCCTAATGTTCCCGTTTTGTGGCCTAGTTTGTTTCTTTCTTTATATTTTTACCTTTTCTTGACATTTCCTAGAAAATAATCTGATTTTTTAAAAAAAATGATACTGGGAGTTGAACATGAGTTCTTTGCGCTACATTACACCCCCAGTTCTTTTTGCTTTTTATTTATTTATTTTTTTTATTGTGAAATAAGTACATTTTATATACATATCATTATCACACTGAACACTGACAGTTTGTGCCAGTATGTGACACGACTTGATTCTCTTTTTTTTTTTGCTTTTTAATTTGAGATGGAGTCTTACTGAGTTGCCCATACTGGGCTTGAACTTGGGGTCTTCCTGCCTCAGCCTTCCTGAGAGCTAGGATTGTAGGCGTATACCACCACACTGAGCTGCATCTGATTTCTTAACATAATGTTCTTCAGCTTTGTCCATGTTAGTCTATATCACTGTTTCATTCTTTGCTTTGTGACTAGTGTTCGATTGTGTGGATACATTAATCAGCTGATATTTGGATGATTTTTTTTCTGGATTGGTCTGAATTATCCTACATAAATTCTCATACTCACCTTCGTGTGGATGTATGTTTTCATGTCTTTAGGTGATACTTAGAAATACTGTGCTGCTCTACTTATTGAGGCTTCATAGGTCTTCATGTGATTGGCCAAGTTCCCTGTCTTGTCTGTTTCAGATCCTCCCTTTTTTGATATAACTCTGACTTAAATTCCAGTGAACAGTTCTATACCCTCTCTAGTTATCAATTTTGCTCACTATGAATTCTTTTTTTTTTTAAACATGGTAATATTTATTAAGTGCTTTTCCTTTTAAAAACAGTAACTGTATTGTCTGGAATAAAAAATAAAATGATTTATTTTAAGTAAGGATTATTTCTTGGAAATATATTCCTAATTCTAGAATACAGACTAGAAAGGTTAAAATATCATGTAGTGTGTCCAAATGTAGATTGTAGAGTCAATAACATATAACCTTTGATTTCAACTCATGTAACAATAATAAACACATTACTGTGTGATACTATATTAATATATATTAATTCTATATTAAATTCTTCATGTGTATTATTTATATCTATCCTATTAATTTTCTTTTTAAATTTTTTAATCTTTATTGGTACATTACATATATACATCATGATTGCACTCCATAATGGGGATTTGTATCAGTATAAGACACAATTTAATTCTCAAAGAGTCTTGCTCCTTTATTTTCCTATAAGATATTGCTTGCAATATCAGTTAAACTAATACCTTTTGTGCTGGGGATTTTGCTCAGTGGTTCTGGCGTCGCCTGCCAAGCACAAGGTCCTGAGTTTGATCCCTGGTAACACATACCATAATGCTGGGCATGGTGGCTCATGCCTGTAATCCCAGCACTTGGGAGGCAGAGACAGGAGGATTGCTGTGAGTTTGAGGCTAGCCTCGCTTATAAATTGCTTACATAGTTCAGAGCCAGCCTGAACTACAAAGCGAGACCCTGACTCAAAAAACTAAAAACAAGGTGGGGATTTAGTTTAGTGTTTCTGGCGCCTGTCTTGCAAGCGTAAGGGCCGGGGTTGGATCCCTGGTAACCACATACCATACTGGGCGTGGAGACTCACGCCCACCAGCAATCAGTACCACATACCACAGTGCCGGGCATGGTGGCTCACGCCTATAATCCCAGCACTCAGGATGCAGAGGCAGGAGGATTGCTGTGATGTGAGTTGGAGGCTGAGCTCAGCGCCAGCCTAAACTACAAAGCGAGACCCTGTCTCAAAAATAACAAAAACAAAAACTAAAACAAACCTAAAAACAAAAAAATAATGTCACTTATAGATAATTTTTTATGGATAATGCTTTTGTTTTTTTTTTTACACATAAAGGTTGATGAAAACCATTTGTTTCCTATTAAAGACAATCTAACATTTCAATTGAAAAATATAGTTTTCTTCCCTTGATAAATGTCTTGAAGTTGCTTGTTCATCACTATATGGCTTGTTGAATAGATGCATTTGAATGGTGAATAAATAGCGACAGAAGAATCCTGTTATCTGACTGCACTTAAAATGTACTGGCAAAATTGGAGCTTAGATTTCTAATATAAAATTTGATATGGTGGCACATACCTGTAATCTCAGCACTCAAGAAGCTGAGGCAGGAGCATTACTATGAGTTCAAAGCCAGCCTGGGCTGTATATTATATAGTGAGACATTGTCTCAAAAAACAAATAAATAAATTAGTATCTAGGATTAAAGTTGAAGTTTTATAACTATATTGAGAACTTTTGTTCTTTTTTCTTTGGATAAATACTTTTATTTGTATATGTAGTGACTATAGATCATAAAGTTTTAAATTTGTCCTGTGTTGAGGGAATGCTTATTTTGACTTGGTTTTCTTACCATATTTGGTAGGAAGCAGTAGAGAAGTATGAAGAAGTGCTGCATAATTTGGAATTTGCCAAGGAACTTCAGAAAACATTTTCTGGACTGAGCCAAGATGTGAGTGTGTTTTGTTTTTTATGAAACCAGTTTAACCACTGACTTTGAGAAAAATGCCAGTGTTTAATAACAGTGATAGCTTATTTATCTTCTGCTGATGTCTTGTTGGGGATGGGAGGTAGAGATTAGCTAAGTTTTCAGATTTGTGGAGTTTTAAGGGAAATGATATCGAGATTTGAGACGTTCATTGTACATGAGGTATCAAGAAGCTAACGTGTGTTATTTCATTGTGGAGTTCTAGCAATTTTATAGTCACTCTTATCTCCTAGTTCCTATTACAGCCCAAATCAGGTTTATTAAGTTGCTCCCATACACCTAGAAAGATAACTAAGTATGACACAGTGAATATTTTCCCTGAGGTTTTAGTCCCCTGATAAAAATCCACTCGGATTTATGAACATCTCTAAGGAATTTAAAATATTAATACACATCTTTAGGAAGAAACTTAGTTTTCTTGTTGTTCTTTTAATTTTATTTTGGAAAATATACAGCATAATGGAAATACTATCATGAGAAAGAACACTAGATGAGTAGAGATAAACATACTTTTGGTTGATGGCAGGCCATTCTGGGTCGTGTGTTATTGTTAGATTGTAAGGTGGATAGTTCTGAGCTTAGAAGTAGGCCCAGGGCTGCTCACTTTATACACACAGATGATTTGAAGGAAAGTGTAAATTCTGTTAATTATAATCTTCTATGTAAGATCCTGAATTCAGGGGCCGGGGAGTTAGCTCAGTGGTTCCGGCGCCTGTCTTGCAAGCACAAGGACTCGGGTTTGATCCTCGGCAACCACATACATTACTGGGTGTGGAGACTCACGCCCAGCAGCAACCAGCACCACATACCACAGTGCCGGGCGTGGTGGCTCATGCCTGTAATCCCAGCACTCAGGAGGCAGAGGCAGGAGGATTGCTGATGTGAGTTTGAGGCTGAGCTCAGGGCCAGCCTGAACTACAAACCGAGACCCTGTCTCCAAAAAAAAAAGAAAGATCCTGAATTCACACTAGAAAAAAAGACACAAAACCCAAAACTCCTAATTCTCCTTCTTCAGTATGCTCCTACTGGGACTGTAGTTTGTGTGTCTCACTGCCGGGTGGCTCTGAACCACTGGTGGCACATGTATGACCTTCCCATCAGGCTTAAAACAGTCCCGTCGGTTAGTACAGCTGTCCAGTGGGTCAGTCATGCAAGTAGTTCAAGGCAGCAGGAATGATTAAGGGAATGTTTGGTTCTTTGAGCGGAAAGTGTTGCGTATTTCTTTTTGGAGTTTAGAGTAATTGGGTGTACGTGACGAGCTGGTTTAGGAGTGGGGTTCGAGCCTTGGTGTGATACTCATATTTTTACCCCTCCTGTTGTTTCTTATGCACATAGCCAGCAGGTATTTTTATACACTTTCCAGGGTGTGTGCATTTTGACTGTGACCCGTCCCATGAGATCATGTATGAGATTTTCATTTGTGATACCATGTAGATGCTCAATAAATTTTAGATTTGGGAGCATTTTAGATTTTGGATTCTTGAATGAGGCCTGCTCAGCCTGTATTAGTATTTGTAAGACATTTTATATTTGTTAGGTTTTCAGTTTATTATGCTTTAGTCAGTCATCTTTGGTTCTTTGCAAATTAACCATTTTAGTTTAAATGTTTTCTTTCTGGAAAAAAAAGTTCACTTAAACTGAAGAATTTTCTTAAAATATTTTGCCTAAAAAGACTTGATGCACTTAAGGCAAAGTGAAATCTAGAGTACAATGTGAACGTCAGTGGTGAGTCTCTCACTTCTCACCTTGATGAGTGAGAGGCACTGGCCTGCAGTGTCGAGCCTGGACTTGAGTCCAGGTCTGGGCGCCCTTCCCTCTGGCACTTGAGACAACCCAGGCGGTACTCAGTGATCTTTTTTACATGGAAGAGAAGATAAAGGCCATACAGAGTGGTCAGTGTGACAGTCATGCATTTTATTACCTAATCTCAACTATTCAGGGTTAGGTTTTTTTTTTTTAAGGTTTTTTGAGACAGGGTCTCGCTTTGTAGTTCAGGCTGGCCCTGAGCTCAGCCTCCAACTCACATCACAGCAATCCTCCTGCCTCTGCCTCCCGAATGCTGGGATTACAGGCGTGAGCCACCATGCCCAGCACTGTGGTCTGTGGTACTGGTTGCTGCTGGGCGTGAGTCTCCACACCCAGTATTGTTATGTGGTTACCGGGAATCGAACCCAGATCCTTGCGCTTGCATGACAGGCGCCGGAACCATTGAGCTAAATCCCCGGCCCCCAGGGTTAGGTTTTGTAACACGAGCTGCTGGTATAGATGTGGAGAGTTGTCAGTCTGCATTTGTTTTAACAGCTACTGAAAGCGCAGAAAAAGGCTCAAAGAAGGGAGCACCTGCTAAAACTTGAGGCCGAGAAGAAGAAACTTCGGACTATACTGCAAGTTCAGTACGTATTGCAGAACTTGACACAGGAACATGTACAAAAAGACTTCAGAGGGGGCTTGAATGGTGCAGTGTATTTGCCTTCAAAAGAACTTGACTACCTCATTCAATTTTCAAAACTGACCTGCCCTGAAAGAAATGAAAGTCTGAGGTAAGCTCATGAAAAAGATTTTTTGGACTAGAACACATATAGTACTTTACTTCAGTCTAATTTTGTGGGTATATACATATATGTACATGTGGGTATATATGTATACATACATACGTACATATATATGTGTATATATATACATATATATATATATATTTAAGAAAATCTTAATTTGATACGGTAGGGGGTGCTCTAACAGGTTTAATAGATTGTGCGGAAGAAAAGTGAATTTGAATGAGAACATATTTTCTTATTATAAAACACTGATTTTAAGAATACCTGGTTATCGGATTTTAACCCCATCCAAGCATTAACTACAGTATAATTGTATTCCTAAAACTTTTTTTTGTATCTTTTTGCCTTCTTATGGCTGCTACACTTAGTAGAGGTAAATAAAATT
>PVIR01023277.1:0-27240 GCA_004026965.1 Petromus typicus | reverse complement strand
ATAAAAAATGATAAGTTTGAATCATTTCTACTTAAATGGACGTACCTTGAGGATATCCTCATAAGTGAAATAAATAGGTCACAGATAGATACATATCGCATCTTTTCTCTGGTATGAGAAAATGAAGATGTAAATGAGTCCTAGCATTGTATGTTATATATTGTGAAATAGAAAATGCTCAATGTAAAATAAGATGAAAACGGACAATGTTGAGATTGTAACAAAAAAGTAAGGAAACAAATTTTATATATATGGGCGGGTGGTGGGGTGGGTGGGTCTATGGGAAAAAATGAGAATTAAGTTGTGTCTTATACTGGTACAAATCCCCATTATGGAGTGCAATCATGATGTGTATATTTAATGTACCAGTAAAGATAATTTAAAAAAAAAAAATCTCAAAAAGCTAGGATTGACGGTCCCATTTGACCCGGCCATTGCCCTGCTAGGTATATACACACAAGAATTAAAACACTCATATCACTGTGACATATGTGCACCCATGTTTATAGCAGCCCAATCTGTGATTGCTACATCTTGGAAACAACCCAAATGTCCTTCAACTGGAGACTGGATAAAAAAGCTGTGGTTCTTCTACAGAATGGAGTACTACTCTGCCATAAAAAATGATAAGTTTGAATCATTTCTACTTAAATGGACATACCTTGAGGATATCCTCATAAGTGAAATAAATAGGGCACAGATAGGTACATATCGCATCTTTTTTTCTGGTATGAGAAAATAAAGATGTAAATGAGTCCTAGAATTTTATGTTATATATTGTGAAATAGAAATTGCTCAATGTAAAATAGGGTGAAAGGTGAAAATGTTGAGATTGCAACAAAAAAGTAAGGAAACAAATTTTATGTATATAGGGGGCTGGTACGGTGGGTAGGGCTATGGGAAAAAATGAGAATTAATTTGTGTCTTATACTGGTACAAATCCCCATTATGGAGTGCAATCATGATGTGTATATTTAATGTACCAATAAAGATAATAAAAAAATAGATCAACAAGCAAGATCCAACAATCTGCTGCATTCAAGAAACACACTTAATTCAAAAAAAAAAAAAATCCATAGACTGAAAGTAAAAGTTTAGAACACCATTCTTCATGTAATAGTAAACCACAAAAAAGCAAGACTGGCTGTTTTATTTACAGACAAAGCTGATTTCAAATAAAAACTAATTAAGAGAGACAATGAAGGTCACTACATTCTAGTACAGGGAACAGTACAAGAAAAAGAGATGGCTATCCCAAATATATATATACCAAATGCTAGTGCAGCCAGTTATATAAAACAAATATTCATGGATAAGAAAAGCTAAATAAGCACTAATACAAAGTAGTAGGGAAATTCAACACCCCACTGTCAGAAATAGAGAAATCATCTAAACAAAAAATCAATAGTGAAATACTTGTATGAACTAAATTTTGGAACATTTGGACTTAATAGATGTCTACAGAGTATTTCACCCCACAAAACCAGAGTATACATTCTTCTCAGCTGCACATGGGTCATTGTTCAAAATACACCACACATTAGTTCATAGGATTTATTTAAGTAAATGCAAAAGCATTGAACTTATCCCCTGTATATTAACAGACCATAGTGCTTTAAAGTTGGAGTTCAATAGCAGAGAGATTCCAAGAACTTTATACACACATGGAAGTTGAATAACACTCTCCTGAATAACCCAGTGGATCAATCATTAAATTAAAGAAGAAATTAGAGAGTTTGTACAAGGATAATGCCAGTATGACATACAGGAATCTGTGCAACACAAGGAAAGCAATGCTACAAGGAAAATTCATGGATGTGAATACCCATGCTAGGAAAACAGAGCAAGTTCAAACAAACAGCCTATTGTTGAAACTTAAGCTTCAAGAAAAAAAAGAGCAAGACAAACCCACAGCTCACACAAGGGAGGAAATTATAATGATCTGAGAAAAAATTAAAGCAATTAAGACTAAGAAAGTAATATAAAATATTGATGAGTTCAAAAGTTGTTTCTTTTAAAGAATAAATTAAATTGACTAACCTTTAGCCAACTTTATTAAACAAAGAAAGGAAAAGGCCCAAATTCATGCAGTTAGGAAGGGAAAGGGTGAATCCACAAAAGATCCAGCAGAAATCCAGAGGGTAGTCAACACCTATTTCAAAAACCTATACTCCAATAAAATGGAAAACAGAGAAGAAATGGACAGATTTCTAGGTAAATATGACCTCCCAAAATTGAACACGGAAGATTTTTTTAAAATACCACACACTCCAATTTCAATCATTGAAATTGACAATGTAGTTAAAAACCCACCAACAAAGAAGTGTCCTGATCCGCATGGCTTCACTGGTGAATTCTCTGAGACATTAGAGAAGAACTAATCTCACTACTTTTCAGATTCATTAATGAAATTGAAAAGGAAGCAAGACTCCCAAATTCATTCCTTGAAGCAACTATTACCTTGATTCTAAATGCAGAGAAGGAAACAACCAAAAAGGAGAACTATAGGCCAATCTCTCTAATGAATATAGATGCAAAAATCCTCACCCCAGGATACAAGGATGGAGCAACATAGGTAAATGCATAAATATAATGCACTATATTAAGTAGTCAAGGACAGAAACCAAAGGATCACCTCAATAGTTTTGATGAGGTTTTATCCAAAACATTGTTTTGGTGCCTCCATTGTCTTACTTTGTCATAGCTTGTAATCGTAACACCTGCTTTGCTCAAAATCTCAGGATGGCTTTCAGCATTAGCCTGGAATACATGTTTCTTTTTTCATGTGCAATACAAAAAGTGAGCATTTTTACTCCAGAATTCCATGCAAGACTCAATTCCTGAGATTTACTCCGTTGACTTCACTCACATTGCTTCCTTAAGATAAGACATGTGGCTAAGGGACAGGAAGGCAGGAGTTTAGTGGCTTCACAAGTAGCTCTTTGTTCTAAATATATCAAATTTAAATGCCAGCATAAGCCAAGAAAGGAATACAGATGGCTAAAATAAGCCTAACGGATGCTATAGCACAATGGAGTGTCATGTCCTGTAGAAAGGCTAATTTACTACTTACATTCAGTCAACTGACACCATAGAAGAAAGAATCAGACAAGATCAGAAAGAGAAAATTTGGTGGTAAAAACAAAATACATGGAAATAAAGCATAGGTATACAGGGCGTGGGGATTGTAGGGAGTGCAGCAGAATTAAAAAAATAAGAATGAAGATATATCATTTACATGTGTAAGTTCTCCATGTTGAAAGTGATCATAATGCTTATCTAAAATGTACCAAAAAACTCCATAAAGAAAAAGAAGAAAGAACCATTGTTGTTTTGTAGTCTGATCTTTTTTAGAGAAGCTGGAAGTTCAAATTTTTATATAAAGTTTCATGACTTCTTATAGATTTCTAAACTGTATATATACTAAACCACAGGCCTATTCAAAATCTTTGCACTGAATCCAAACTAAAGGATACAACTTGTAACCTACAAAACAGAATGCAGTCATCTGTTAAGGTAAGGATTCTGGTCAAATGGATAATTATCTGGTTATCCATTTTATTCACTAGTCAGCTGGCTTTTTGGTTTTCTATTTTAATCTCTCTGAGCTTGCTTAAGGGGAATCCTTCTCTGAGAGACAGATCTTGCCTTACTGAACCAACTTAATCAAATTTCTGAGCCTAGAAGGATGAGAATTAAACCAACAAAATGAACAAATTTAGTAGTTATTTATATCTTTCCAAGAAGCCAGTTCAATCACTGGTATCTTTCCATTTGGATTATAACATATTTTCTTAAAACAAAAAGACAATTACAAATCATGCTTTGAAAGACTCTTAACAAATTTCTTTTTAGTAATGAGTTATTTTTGATATTAGTATGATTTGATTTGCAGTTTAGGCTTTCTCTCAACTTCTGAAAAAATCTATTACATAAGGTAAGGTATACCTCTCTATATAATTATCTATTTTCTAATTAGACATAAATATGTTATTGAGGAACATTTTGGCTATAAATGTGAGCTATTAAAGGTAAACCACTTTAAGTCAAAAGAAAGAAAGAAAAAAAGAGAGAGAGAGAAAGAAAGAGAGAGAGAGAGAGAGAGAGAAAGAAAACTGCCTGTGAAGGGCAGTTTTAATTAGCTCTGTACATGGACATGCTAGATTCAACAGCTCTGATTTTCTCTCACCTTCTACTTATTTTGAACTTATATGGCCCTCCTCCACAGCAATACTGTAATGGGAGAGTAATCACTGGCCACTCCTGACTTCTATGTAGCAATTTTTAACATAAGCACTTTGACTGACATCTCTTAAATCATGTGCTCATTCTTGGATCTATCACCAGGGCCAGAGAGATGTGTACTTTGATTGGGCAGACTTGGATCATAAAACTTCCTCTTTGTCAAGAAATCACACACATGAACAGGAAAGAATTAAATTTATATAACCTGCTCCCTCCCCCCCCCCATCAGATAGAAAGAATTCTATTCCTAAAATAAAGGGACAGTAGCTATGGACAAACAAAAGTATCACACTTCAGCCAGTGTGGTGGCACTTCCCTGTAATCCTAGCACTGTGGAAAATTAAGGTGTAGGATTGCAAACTCTTTGGGCCTACAAAGAGACTAAAGCAAAAAAGGAGAAGGAGGAGGAGGAGGAGGAGGAGGAGGAGGAGGAGGAGGAGGAAGAAGAAGAAGAAGAAGAAGAAGAAGAAGAAGAAGAAGAAGAAGAAGAAGAAGAAGAAGAAGAAGAAGAAATGAACATCCACTGTAGCAATTCATGGCTTTGGAATTAAATTTTGTTACATCTAATTCAGATATAAACATCATTCTGCTGATGAAGAGGACATTCAAATAAGTTCTATATTAAACTCAATTAAAACACAATGAAAGCTAATCTTATACAATAATGTGAAATTTCTTGGAAAGTATAATGCTACTTTATTATATGAAATATGTAGATGGAAGAAAACCAGCAATGATTCAGGCCATTGCTCAAGTGTTATATTTTAGAGTCCTAACGCTGCACTTCGGCTTTTCAGTCCAGTCAAGCCAGAGTTGGAAATTAGGCCACTTATGCCACATTTCTTAACTTAATAATTCTCTCCGGCAGGAAATTTTTGGCTGATTGAACAGCATTGTAAGCTCACCAGCATTGTAAGCTCACCACAGCAAAATGAGCCATCAAGAAGCCATAAAATGACTGGAAGAGAAAATACAGGTGATACGTATCACTCTTTTCTAAATCTGAATATAATTTCAAGCATTGAAATTGCAGAGCACCACACTGTGCAGGGAGGCTTTCATGACAGACAGTTCTAAAAGCCTTCACAGCTTAATCCTCCTCAGTCGGTGGTGAGCAGAAGTTGCCCTGTAAGGTATTGCTGTCCTGTTTGGTGAGGACCTTCAGATATTGCTTACCAGTTTGAGATTCAGGGCAGCAGTTTGGACTCACTAATGAGATAAACTGAAGGCTATCAATGGTATTTCTTCTCCCCCAAATAGATCAGCACCAGGGTACCCTAACATCTAAAATTCTAACTTTAAAATTCATTTATTTAACTTAAGAATCTTTCTTTCTTCATAGGGCTTTAAGAATGATTGCTGGCTCATTACCAAAGGTCACTGTATGTGTGAACATTGTTTGTTCACTTCCTTTGTGTTACTATTACAGAAGCGATACCTGGATTCTGTGGCCTCTTGAAACCTGGAGCTGAAATTGGCACAAAAAGTGTGTTGAAGACATATTTTGAAACTGGTCAGTTTTGTCAGAATCTAGCCTCAATACTCACTAGTGGCTCATTTCTTTTTTTTTTAATTGAAATCTTTATTGATACATTTATACTTAAATGGACATACCTTGAGGGTATCCTCATAAGTGAAATAAATAGGTCACAGATAGGTAAATATCGCATCATTTCTTAACTGGAGGAGTTCCCTTGAGCTCCCGTACACATCCTTTCAAAGTGTTCCTCAAGCACTAAGCCTGGTGGAACTTCAGGCTTTGCTCTGCAGGAACAAGAGCTGCAATTTAAGAAGAAATGTGGACCAAGGGTATCAAGCCTAAAGCAATGTTCTCACCCTTTTGTTTGGGGGGGAAATCAGTAGACCATATGCCTTGGAGTAGATGCTACATATTATGCAGAGCAATAATGCTTTGGGGGAATTGCATGCAGTGAGAGTTTGGTCAATTTCATTCTCTAATGACCTCTCCTTGTTCTTGTTTAACAAATTTCTCCTGTTTTTAGCATAAGGTTTAAACGTTTATAAACTGTTGTCACTCCTGTTTGGCGATCACTTAACAATGTCACATTTTAAATTCCTTTCACTTTTTCTTGTGCATCAATCTGATACTTTCACAGATCTTTTTATTCCCTTATTGCTGGAAGTCTTTTTCTCTTTCTCTCTCCTTGTATTTCTCCTTCTTGTTCTACTTTCTTTCCATTTTTACCTCACTCTAGAATTACAATGGTCCAATTCTATACAGTGTTTTACATCTCAGACTTTTGTCTTTCTCTTTGGACTTGGACAAGATAACCTCCCTTAGCTAAACTCTTTTCCTGTTGCTTTCAGCCTTTTTATGTCTACAGAGGAGCCATAAAGTGAGTTCTGTCTTCTTTGATCAGTACAAGATAGCCTGGTTCTCCAATTGCATTACAATTTCTTAGTGGAGCGGCTGTCTAAAGATGTGATTCTCTAGTCTCTTTATATCAAGCAGGTATTTCTCAATTATCATGTCCTGTTTGAAAGTAAGCACACATAGGTGATGGTGATATAAGTAATGCCCTAAGAAACACTGTTATAGGCCTCAGGAGAGCCAGAAACAATTCTTTAGTCACACAGGCTAATGCTCTGCCAAAGGTGATGGTGACACACAAAATAAATTCAGGTGGTTCAGACAGTATAGATATTAAGTTATATAGAATCATATATGAGAATGATTTCTCTTTTAAACTCCTTTTCAGTTTTTCCTTTTGTGTAGGTCTGTCTGGAACATTTCTCTGACACAGTCTAATTAAACTTTTTATGAAAGGAAAAAGTTGGTCTCAAGCCCACATGCTCAGGGGCCTTTTCCAGGTAACAATATTGAGAATATTGTTTTGTTTCAATTATATTTAGTTTTTACCTACTTTCTTTTTATGATGAATAATACTGGTTTCCATTTACTATAATGATAATTCTTCTTTTCAAATAAATAAGTAAAAACAATGAAGTTCAAGAAAAAAGGATATGAATTAAATAACAGTAAAGGTGAGAGGTGTGCAGGTGTGCAAAGCAAGACCTTTAAGGGAAATTTTGGTGGATAAAAATGATGCAACGATGTTTGTGAAGATGATTCACAGAAATCTCCTATTAGAATTTCTTAAGCTGACGCCTATGTAATACTTCAGTTTGGCTCTTTAAATGTTATTTTTTTCTCCCAGGATCACCTGTTGCTATTATCAGTATTTTTCAAGTAAGATATCAATAACACAATTTTTGTTTCTTGGTTATATTTGTAATTCACCAAAAATCAGTCATGTTCTTGCATATACTATCAATTTTTAATAAATTCAATTGTTTCATGACTAAAAGTCCACAGTTTTGGTATGAGTGTTTCTACTTTTGCATGAGGACTTACTCTTTTATTTCCTTCTTTGGCTATCCTTGAGTTACTCATATCTGAATATAATATAGTAGTAGACATTGTAGTTTAAAATATATGTCTCATTCTCTAGAACCTTGGTTGGACTCACAAACATACACACACAAAGCAAAAGCTAGTAAAGGAGATTACAATATGCTGCTCTGATGTAAGTCATTCTGATATAAGAATCAGTTACTGAGGTCCTAGGCAAAACTCTGACTCTGGGAGTCCCCAGTGATCATGTTCAGCCACTTGTCCTATTGACAAAATGGTAAAAACCAGCGATGAGGTAAGAAAGGAATGTATTTGGTCTGGCCACATTGGGAAGGAACAGGGGAATCAATGTTCTCGGTCTTGTCTTTGAGGAGCCAACAACAGCTTTGGTTATATAAAGAAAGAACAAAAGTGAAAGTAATGAGGCAAGAAGTATGCACAGATGTTATTGCTTGTGTATAGATGTCTCCCCAAAGCCTCTTTCACTCCCTGGTGGGGCTTTGGAAAGTAAGGGGATCATGGGTTAGTCTGTTAATTGGTTTACCATAGTGTGGGGGATGAATGAATGAGTATACTAAAAAGGAAGGACGCACCCTGAGTGAGAGTGGCACAAAACAATCAAGACTGTAACCTGAATGGAATAAAAGAGAAGTAGAAGGAAGCTTACTGCCTCCTGTATGACATGCCATGGACTGTTTTCCTCTGCACGCTATTTCACCTTGGAGCTAGATGACTATGACTGAAACCTCTACAAACTTTGAGCTAATATCAACCTTTCCTCCTTTAACTTGTTAGTGTTAGGCATTTTGTCCTAGAAAGAAGAAATTAACTTAGACAAGAGTCAAGTAGTCTTGGTCAAACCATAATCTGGTTGATCTCAAGATGGCCTTGCAGTGCCTTATCATGGATAAGAAAGTCATTACTGCCTGAATAGTTTACACGATATTTATAAGATGCATTCATGAGACCTGTTGTTTCTGGAATTTAAGATGAATTCAGGAAAGAATGACTCAGAAGAAAAAACGAGTCAGACAAGCAAGATGGACTTAATTATATCAGTGATTGGAAATTCTAGATGCTGCTCCAATAGTCTGGAACAGGACCTTGTAAAAACTTGCAGGTGACAATCTCTGTTGCTCTAATCTTGGAGGCTTCAGCCTTAAAGGAGGAAAGTTGTCAGTTTTAGATAGACGTCTCTTAAATTATTAACAGATCTGCATGCAGAGTTGAGCCTTAAGACCTTCCAAAGTTTAAGGTAGCACAAGGAGACTGATGCAACATGGTGCCAGAGAAGACAAGCTTGAATCTTGCTTTCAATTATGTATTGAAACTTTACAGGCCCAAGTGAAGAGTCAGTGCTTTTAAAAGAAGCCTCTAAAAAGAGCTGCCTCTATGTCTCTGTTACAAATTATTTTGAGCTGAAAGTAGCTGAGAACCAACAAATGCAGAGATTTCTGTTCTCCTTTTAGCTGCTTAAAAGCAGGACATAAATTTCTCTTTGTGAATGAGTTCCTCTTCTGCTTCAGAAAGTGAAAAGCTACCCTTATCACTGGAGATGGAAAATCACTAAGATGACTTTGCATAAATGGTTCTTACAGAACTGACTAAAATAACACTTACCTTTCATTAGCTTCCCTTTTATTTTCTAAACTCTTCCCTATGATTTATCATCTCTGGAAGGACAAAATCTGCTTTCCTTTGTTAGAATGGTATATAAGTCCCTGAGGCTGTCCACCTCCAGTTTTGCTTCTTTTTCTTTAACTCCCTTCACAAATAAACATTAATAAAAGCAATGTGCCTTTTCTCCTGTTCCTCTGTCCTTTGCTCTTTTAATTCATAAGATTCCAGGTATAGAATGTAACAAGGTACAGGAAAATTTGCTCTTCCTCACATTAGCATATACTGAACACGTATAGCCAGCTATAAACTTTTCATTTATCATCACATTTCATCCTCACAACAACCTCTGAGGTAATTATTAATGAATATTTATTGAGCTTCTACCAGGTACTTCATATTTGCCCTATAATTCCTGTAGTGACGCTGTGTGGCTATGACAGCGATCAGCCCTATTTTATTGAGAGGAAAACTGAGGCCTAGAGAAGTTAAGAAATTTTCTGGAAGTCATGGCACCGGTATATGACAGAACAGACAATCTGAATTTAGGTGTTTTTTTTTTTTTCAAAGCGTGTCCTCTTGCTGCTTTCCAATTTTTCCACTCCTGTAAGGGAGAAGACTGAGGTTCAGAAAGGGAAAAAAATGAGTGGCTAATCAGTGATGGAACTAGTACTTAGTTGGATTCGTCAGCACAGCCCTTAAGCTCTTCTATCTCCTGAACAATGACAACAACAGACAGCTAACAATTTCAAAGAAAAACCACAGTCACATGGCAGAGTGCGCTGATAGCAAGTTTACCAGAAAAACAAAATTCCATACTTTGCCTTCTTTTTTCAGGAACAAACCTTTTTAAATTTGCACGTCTCCAATTTTCTTGTGCTTGCTTTTAGATTTCAACTATTTTTACTTTATTTTTTATTTTTGTTAAAATGATGGCAAATAGGTCAATAGCGAGGGCTCTCCATGCTCTGGGTTGGTTTTCTTGCTGCCCTTGTCTTATGGATATATTTTATTTTCTTATGCGCTGTTTGCTGCTTTATTTACACAGTTATTGATAAAAGAAGGCCCTATGCTCACATGTGTTCTTTGGCCTTCAACTGGCTTGACCGATAGATATTACCATCAGATAATTAACATTAGCAAATACTTCTCTAGATCTGAAGTGCTCACAGTCTATTGATGTTCAAATTTCCAATGCCTCCAAATTAATAATTTCTCCGTCTTCTAGATATAGCACAGTTCTGCTTATATTTTTGTCTGAGAGTCCATACCAGCTGACATCATAACTTTCTTCAGTTGCAATTTTGTCGCCTCTTTCCTTTGAAATAAACAAAAACCACAAAAAAACTGGTCACTAAGCCAAGAATGAATGCAGGCAATGAGAGATGAAGACTTGAAGAAGTGGTGTGTAATGGTGGCAGTGACAGCTTTGGTGGGTGGTGGGTAAACATGTGACAGTGACAAGTGGAAATGAGACTAGAAAAGTAAAATGGCAAAAGAAACAAAAGAAGAAAAGTCTAACTGTAGATGGACTATTAATTTCAGTTCTTTTTGAAAATACATGCTGCTGCATCTAGAGACTCCTTTGGAGAGAGGCTCTGTATTACTCCTTTCAAGAGTGCTGTGAGAAGGGAAGCTTTCTGTGAATGGTATTCTAATTAATCATCAAACCAAAGTATTTGCTTTCCAACACTGATGAGATTTCAGGTTCCTGTTCTTCTTGGAAATAAAATATCTATGTAATGGACTACGTAAATCTTCATAATGAAACCAAAGTACCAGTTGAATGCTGTGCAGCATTATCCCTTTAAAAATGTTCTTATAGAGTCACAAAGGATGGATAATTAAAACTCCTTGCAGAGTTTAGTTCCTTGACCTCTCATTAGTTTGGGCCTTATCAATTGCCATTTGTTAGAAGCCTAATTTGACCATTAGCCCCTAGGAGCTTACAGTATGCACTCCAAAGAGTGGACTCTGTGTGACTCTGAGCACATGCTGCTGCCACATACCAGAGAGAGAAAATGGAGGAGTAAATTGCCTTGTTCCTGTGCATTCCTGGGTTGTCACTCTAAAGTGGTTTTAAAAAAGGGAAAGCACTCCTTCCAACATGCACAGTTATGAGTCTGAGAAAAGAAACTCAATGGGCAGGATGATTATTGCATTCTGGAAGCAGCTTTATTAGGTATCCTGGAGAGAGGATGAGAAAGAGGGAATTTTTATCTCTACGGTTTTATTTTAAAAAATTGGTGTGTCATATCACCTATGTCACCTTGCACAGTGAAATAAAAAACTGACTCTCTTCCTCAAGGTATTTCACCAAATGACTGCAGAAACGCAGAGCAGGGAACAACTAGAACCTCATTCTCTGGCTTTTAGGGTAGGTCCTCTGGTCTCAGCATTTTAATTAATTCCTTGATACTGCTCCCAGTGGGCTAAGCACATGCCGAAGAACATTTTGCCATAGCAAATGTCTGTAAAATAGCCTCATGGATTTCTTTTTTCCTTAAGTGTCCGAGCTGAATGAGAGAATTGTGAGAAACCAGGAAAACACTATTTTTAAGTGTAAAAATTAAATATCTCTCATGCCTACTCAATGTATCTAACTGAAGAAATTGTTCCCATTGCCTATTATTCTCCAGAATATCACTTGAGACATGTAAGTCTTCAACTTTCTCAAGTTAAATTTTGAGAAAGAGGATTACACGAAGATAGTTACACTTTAAAAAATAGAGGAGAACGTGCTGCAATAAAGACAGGAGTAATAAGAGTAAGGAAATATAAAAGTAGAATCTTTTTTTTTTTTTTTTTTTTGAGACAGGGTCTTGCTTTATAGTTCAGGCTGGCCCTCAGCTCATCCTCAAACTCACATCACAGCAATCCTCCTGCCTCTGCCTCCTGAGTGCTGGGATTACAGGCGTGAGCCACCATGCCAGGTACTGTGGTATGTGGTGCTGCTTGCAGCTGGGTGTGAGTCTCCACACCCAGTATGGTATATGGTTACCGGGGATAGAACACAGGCCCTTGCACTTGCAAGTCAGGCGACGGAACCACTGAGCTAAATCCCCAGCCCTAAAAGTAGAATCTTTCTTAATGAACGTCACTTAATCAACTCACTGAACCAATTGCTGTTCAGGAAAACCTAATCACCAATAGGCGCGGTACACTAACTACTCATGGTTAGTAGCGTATTTAAAAGGAGTCTGTGTAGAAGACCTAATTCATAGATACTTCTGCTTCCACCCTGTATGTTGTGTGCTTAGGAAAAATTGAGTTTGTTTTACATCTGTTTATGCCAATTTTAAATAACATTGCAATTGTGTGATTTAATTAAATACTGTGTAAACAAATGAAAAGTGCTCACAAAGTGAGTTGCTTCAATGAATTCAAGGTAAGCCTCAATAAAAGTGTAGTGCTAAAAAATCAGTCAAATTAAATGTAGGTGAGAAAAAAGTAAACAATGGGGGAAATTTTAATGGTTTATGAATATTCTACATTTAATTTGCTTCATTTTTTAGAAATTTTATGAGGACATGTTTGCAATACATAATGTTCGCATTCTTTGTGTGGAGTTGGTACATGTATAGAACATATCTTAATTCCTTTTGTTTAGCCTCTTTCCTTTCCTTCCCTAACCCCTCCCCCATCTTTTGATTTCCTTCCCACTTGAAAAAGATCTATAGCCCCATTTCTTATCTACCTTTCATTTTGCTCTTTATTTATAATATGGGTTTCTTATGTAATAAAAACCATGTAATTTTTTTTTTTTTTTTAGGTTTTTTTGAGTCAGGGTTTCACTTTGTAGTTCAGGCTGGCCCTGAGCTCAGCCTCAAACTCACATCACAGCAATCCTCCTGCCTCTGCCTCCCGAGTGCTGGGATTATAGGCATGAGCCACCATGCCCAGTACTGTGGTATGTGGTACTGATTGCTGCTGGGCATGAGTCTCCACACCCAGTATTGTATGTGGTTACCAGGGATCGAACCCGGGTCCTTGCACTTGCAAGACGCACCGGAACCACTGAGCTAAATCCCCGGCCCCTGGTTTTTTTTTGTTTCTTTGTTTGGGTTTTGTTTTGTTTTGTTTTGTTTTGTTTTAGACAGGGTCTCGCTTTCTAGTTCAGGCTGGCCCTGAGCTCAGCCTCAAACTCACATCAGAGCAATCCTCCTGCCTCTGCCTCTTGAGTGCTGGAATTACAGGCGTGAGCCACCACGCCCCGCACTGTGGTATGTGGTACTGGTTGCTGCTGGGCGTGAGTCTCCACACCCCGTATTGTATGTGGTTAACCGGGAATTGAACCCAGGCTCTTGCATTTGCAAGACAGGCACCAGAACCACTGAGCTAAATCCCTGGCCCCCCAAAACCATGTAATATTTAAGCTTGTGTCTCTAAAGTATTTCACTTAATATGGTTCAAGGTGCATCTATTTTCCTGCCAATAACTCGTTTGTCTTTCTTAAAGGCAGAGTAGTACACATTGTTGGTAAATGTCACATTTTCTTTATACATTTAGCTGTCAAAAGACATGTGAGCTGCTTCCAAGATTTAGCTATCATGAATTGTGCTGCTCTAAACATGGGCATGCATGTATCACTGCAATATGATAACTTTGATTCTTTTGAAGGAACCTAGAAAGAGAATAACTGAGTCAAGCAGAATTTCTAGTTTTAATTTTTTGAGAAATCTCTACACCAATTTCCAAAATGGTTGTACAAGTTTACATTCCCGCCAACAAGCTTTCAAATGTAATTAAAATTAGAAATTCTACTATAATTAATATAATTAACATCATCCAGCTTGAACAATTATCCTGGCATGTCCAGTCTTGTCTCATCTACATCTCACTCACCTCCATAATTACTTTAAGCCAAATAACACATACAATATCACTTCCTCTGAGAGGTTTTCTCAAATTATCATTCCACTTAAAGATCCTCAAACTAGAAGTTATCATGGATATTACTTGTACAAGCAAGATTGGGCAAAATTGTGAAAGTCAAGTAATACCTACAAAAAAAGGCTAGAAGGTAGAAGACAAAAATGAAAATGTGATTTTCCATGACTAATCTATTAAGATCATAAATGAAAGAAGCTATCTACTGATCAACTTGTGCTTTAAAAAGTATTAGCTAAAATAATATCATAAAGATATACACGTATTTCAGTTGTTATTTCAAAGTCTTTGTTTAGCTAAAAATGAATTGCTAAAGCCTACTTGTTGGATTATAAAACATGTAGCCAAAAAGTGACAATGATGATGCAATGTTCTTGGCATGCTGAAAATGATGTATACATCTAGCAAACTTAAACTGATAACGGAGTGATATACCATTTTCAAGGCTTATTTCATTTGGAAAAATTAAAACATAGCTTTGAAATGTATTTCACTTGAAAAATCATGGTTTAAAAAGCTGCAAACATTTCAGATTGTGTTTCTGCTCAAATCTCTCTTTTTCTTTCAGCAAAACCAATCTAACATAACAATGTCGGGCAACTTTAGTGACTTCCCAATTCCTCAGCCCCCACACCTTCCTGAGTACTATAAAGAGGCACACCTCGAGAAGTTAATTGGTTGGTTAACCCATATCTGTCATCTGGTCTTGCTCAAGAATTTGAAGTATAATAGACAGATACTGTTGGATAGAGAATGATTGACCTGAATGGCTAATTTAGCCAAATTGGGCCTTAAGGAGGCTGAGAGACAGAGATGAGAAGAGGCTATTTTACCACAGAGTGGATGATCACAGTTTCTGACTCAGGTAATTTTCCAGTTCCTAGAATTCTGACAGGACTGTTGGTTGCCCTTAGATGTCCATGAATTTGCTTGGGTCAGCCTTATATTAAATGCCTTTTTATTTAAGTTTCCTTGAATGTGCTCTTGTTTTCTGAAACAAATAATTCCCAAGAAACAAGATAGCCTCTGTTGCACAAGTCAAAGTTGAGAATCAAAAGGCATAGACAATCAAACACCTCAGACTTTCAATCAAATAGAGCATTAGCTAAGAGTTTCTCAAAGCAAACCACTCTATATGTATGTGTACATGCACCTTGTGTTGATGAGTTTGTTTGTATAATTATGGAGAATCAACTGATTTCCATAAAGCACCAGGACTAACCAGTTTAAGGCATTTCACTCGTGTATTATCTCATATAGCAAAAAGATTTATCTGTTGGCAAATCCAGGCCTGTGGAGCATGACAGGTTTACATAATTTTATTTATGCTTGTAGAAAGGCTGTTTCTCTGCCAGCTGTGGGTGGAGTAGCACTGATTGCAAAGAATGAAATGGAATACATGGTGAGAATAAGATTAAAGGGCAGCATGCCTTTCTGATAGATAAATAAATAATTAGCAAAATTACAGATAAAGGATTTAAATTAGCATTCTGGTAATCTGTTTCTCAGACTAGGACTATTGCTACTAAGCAAAATATACTCTATGCAAGACAGAAAGACTATTATCATAACTCTCTGTTCAAAGTGCAAAGACACACAGTCCACATAGAGTTAATTTGGGCTCTGATCACAAATAACTATGATCAGCTCTGATTTGACCTTAGCCTCTTTAGTATTTATCACAATTACTTGGAATATCCACCATGATTTCCTTATGAAATATCTTAGGTGGAAATGTCAGGGAGTATTTAGCATTGTGTGATTTTTGAGGTTTCCAGTTGGAGAAAAGTTTGGAATTGTTCTCAGGAAACTTTGCTGGAACAGTTAATAAACAATGAAACCCAAAGCAATATAGTTGTAGCACTAGTGAGGTAGGCCTTTGCCTTCTATGGGCCTCCTCAAAAAATAAATAAATAAATAAATAAATAAATAAATAAATTCTCTTTCCCAGGTCTCAGTTTACTCATTATAAATTGAATAACTTGATCAATATTTGCTCTATAAGTCTTCCCTAATTTGATAATTTTACATTCTATAAAATACACTTTCCAAAAGCAATAACTTACTGAAACAGAATTATCATATTATTTTTCCTTTCAGAAAATCACTTAATTAGAAGACCATATATTCCCTAGAAGCTGGTGAATCTAGTATTCAATGGATACCACTGCAGTTTGAACTGACATCTTAGGTGGTGCCCCTTAGACATGACACAATCTGATGTTACTCTTCCATACTCTTCATCTGTCCCAGAGGTTAAACATGTTCATTTGCTTAGTATCTGGTTCCAAAGCATGTCAGTCTACACTTCTAGAATTTTGAAAAGAAAAGATTAACAGAGAGACTCAACTGTTGTTTTTCATTCAGAATTTTATGAGCATTGTATGGTCTTTACTCATGAGTGAATAAGATACATTAGATTTTGCACTACAACAGAGAACCATAATTTTCTTTAGTACAGCTATAACAATGACAACACAAATCCAGGAGAAGTTCATTACTAAGGCCATTACTCATTCAAAAATATTAAATCAATTTAAAATAAATACTTTTTCATCTAAAAATGAAAGTGACTTTTAGAGAATTTCACATGGCCAAATTCAAATTTCCATTGGGAAACATGGAACCAACTACCCCTGAACTCTAATCTTGTAGTAAAGGGTTTCCCTACTAAACTATTTACCTTTGGTTTGGTAAGTCTAGATTTTCTGTCCTCAGAAATCTACATTCAGTGTTAAAGTCAAGACCAAATGTGTACTTGTAGAGAGTCAGTCAGATGTGTGCATTTTCTTTCTCAGAGTTCTATATACCAAAGTTTCACTTACAGAGTCCAGAGGAAAGTCAAAATAGCTGCATTTTGTCACCAACAGTGTTCATTCCCAAGGAAAATACTTTTGGTTTATATGTCATTCAAATTGACATTTGTACCTTGAAACATTCTCCTCTTTTTTATATGAGTTGACTTTTCTCACACCAATTTTTCTTAAGTAAATCCTTGATATAACTATAATGTACTCATATATCTTCTCTAAGAGTGTGGTACCTATTCAATTATTTTTATCACATAGAACTGAAAGAGTACATGGATAAACCGAATGCTACTTGTATTTTCAAAATGAGTTTATCTTTTCAACCAGTTGTTACATCAAACTAAAAAGCATTTATAAAGCAAGGGAAACAAACAACAAAGTGAAGAAACAACCTACATAATGATAATAGTGAAAATGGTGGAGAAAATTATCTAATGGAACTAAAGAAGGAAAAAAGTGGGAGGAAAACTAGTAAGAAAATAGAAGGCTGTGTATGTCTTATGTTAGCTGACCATTTTTCATTTTCTTTTTTGGTAATTAATCCCATTTGTTTAAAAAATGGCATAGAATATAAAGAGAAGATGAAGGGTAATTAGAGAAAATTAGTATTTTAATGTGAACAAGATGCAACAGGTAAAGTTTTATGTCTGCATATCAGATGCATTTATATGAGCACTGATTTCCAAGTCAGTTTTACCACAAATGTACAAGGTCCCAAATAGTAACCTGAAAGCTATTGTCTTACCTTGCCACCTCTCCAAGAGTAAGACTCAGCAGTCACAATCTAAGTGATAAAATTGTTGCTGCTGATGGGAGAATACAATCTGGCTCCCAAGAACTTACATGAAGATATAAAATGTATTTGTCAGTAAGTGAAAAAATATGCCTCAAAGGGCCGGGGAGTGAGCTCAGTGGTTCCGGCACCTGTCTTGCAAGCGCAAGGACCCAGGTTCGATTCCCCAGCAACCACATACAATATTCGGCATGGAGACTCATGCCCAGCAGCAACCAGTGCCACTTACCACAGTGCCGAGTGTGGTGGCTCATGCCTGTAATCCCAGCACTAGGGAGGCAGAGGCAGGAGGATTGCTGTGATGTGTTTGAGGCTGAGCTCAGGGCCAGCCTGAACCACAAAGCAAGACCCTGTCTCAAAAAAATCTTAAAAGAAAAAAATATGTCTCAAAGACACAAGACAGAGATAGGGGGGAAAGGAGATGCACTTACAGTTTCATTACTTTTTAGACCAACACAGTCACTGTCAGAAAGATTTTAGACTCATGAAGCAAAATGCCCCTAATATGCACAAACCAGGGCATTGAAAGCAACTGTCTAGCACATTGATAGTGAACCTTTTAGAGCTTTCAGTGATACAAACAACCCAGTTTGGAATGCATGCTACCGGCTCCCCACCACAGGTCTAGCCCTTTCTACTCTTGAAAGCAGGTGGTCACATTTCTGTTAAGTGTATGTCTCTTCCACACACACAAGCTCCTTCCTAAAAGAAGGTCAGATTAAGCAGAAAGACAATAGATGACCAAGTCCAATGCTTACTACCAATTTTACATAATCCCTCATGACTACATTTACTGCTGGTGTATTTGCAGAAAGCCTTAAATGGTAGGTGCAAATAGTTCCTGCTGTCAAGTATATCACTATTCCCATTGCATAGCTGAGGAATCTCCAGTCTTATACCTCCACAACTAGTACATGACAGACGTGGATTTAAACCCAGGTCTTTCCACCTCCTGTTCCACTGTTCTGCTTCATTTTCTGTAGAAATAGTGGAAATAGAGCTCAGTCAAATGGTGACATGTAGGCTTTCACTGAGATGGAAAAGGTTACCAATGTGATATAAAAATAGATTTTGTCTGTGGATTTTGCAGTTGCACAGAGGTTCTCAACCTTCTACCAAGCAGGAGATTTTTCTCTGTAGTTTAAAAGAATCTCTTCTAAATTGGTTGCTTCCCACATCTCACATCATGTTACTTTTTGCTGCAAAGAGAATGAGCATATTAGAGCAAAAATCATTTCTTACTGAATTATTTTTTGTAAGCAAAATTATTTTAAAAGAAATCTCATTTACCATTTAAAATTCAGATGAATATCACTAGTCAATTTTTTAATCTTTTATTTTAAAGTAATTTCAAACTTACAGGAAAGTGGCAAGAATAATGCAGAAAAATTTTGATCACAGTTTTTTATGGCTTGTGTCTATATACCCCCTCAAAGCCTCATATATTCATAGATAGGGATTTAGGGAGATGGCTGGATCATAGGTGTGTGATTCTAGAATATACGTGTGATATCTGGGTTAGTCCACAGATTGCTTTAGCATAGTTCTGCACATGGATAATGGGAAGGCTCACCTGGGTGTGAATTGCAAGAAGCAACAGTCTTTTAGCCTGAATGGAATAATCAGAGAGATGCTCACTGCTTTACTGTCACCTGCCTGCCCTACCATCCACTCTTTCTCCTCTGCCACACTTCCCTGCACTGGAGCCAGGTGCCTATGGACTGACAACTCTACAAAATGAGTTATGTCAACAATTTCTCCATTAACTTGTGAGTGTCAAGTATTTTGTCCCAGCAACAAGAAGATAATTACGATACAATTCATCTAGCTTAACCTTTAACCCATGTTTAGTATTTTGCTACTGTTTATCATTGTCTTCCTCCTTCATTCCTTTTTCATTGCATAGCTGCATATATCCACAGGTAGATAAGCATTGAATAAAGAATGCTTTATGTATACATTTTATACATTCATATACATATATAGAGAGTTTTATATCAACATTTTTCAGAAATACATTAGAATATTGTATTTGGGAGGCAATTTAAGACTATGTACATATTCAGCATCCATCTCCCCTACCTCCTTGTTTAACATAAATTGAAGATTATTCCCTGAACCAATCTCTATTATTATGCTAACAAAATGATGCTTTTGTAAACCTAACACTCCACGCTTCTCACCTTAGATTTTTGTTTTCCTGTCTTTATGTACACTCACTCCGTCTTTGTTACTTACCACTTCGAACTAATAGATAACTTTTTACTCAATGAATCATTGCTTATTATCTCCTTATTTATTTTGATGCTCAAATTGTATCAGATTTGCTTGTGAGAGTCCCTTTCAAGATAGTTATTTCATAATGCCCTTCCTCTTTTTTAAAAGTTATCTTTACTTTCTGGTAATACGAGATACCCACTGTAGGGAACAGGGAAAGGGGATGTTACCAGAAACCTCTGCAGTGGGTCATGGTCTCTTGCCATGATCTGCCTAGGACAGATTAAAGAATAAAGACAGGAAATGAGACTTAGAGAAGAAGGTGGGTTCTGGGACAATCAATGCTCTTCTGGAATACAAAGATGAAGGCACCCCGAGCTTGCCACTATTTATTAGATTCATCTGGAGCAAGGGATAACTCCGAAGGTGGTGGTAATTCTAAACTGACAAGGATCTTATAATTACAGGAAGTATCAAATGTCTCAGAAGGTGGTAGCAATCCTATGAGCATGAAGATCTTATTCTGAATAGCGTCTTAGGTCAATGAGAAGTTTATGTTGATTAGGACCATAAGATGTACAAAAGTACTCTTACAATAGTAGGTTGGATGAGTTAAGCTGATAAGGAATGTATCCCTCCCCAGGTGAAACCTTTTTCTTACTACTTGGCTCTTAAGCAACCAGGTTGTCTTCAGCTGATGTAATCTTGCTTGTCCTTGAGTATCAGAGCACCGGAACCATCAAGGTCTGAGCTGTGACCAGAGGCAAAAATGGAATTATGCTTCAGTATGTCATTAGCTGGCTGTAGGAAAGAAACTAAAACTAATCATAATTTAATAATGAGGTAATTTTCCCCAAAATTATATAGACTGACTCCTGACATTCCAGGGCTATCTTGTACCTTCCTTCCTGCAGCCTTTGCATCAGCAATGTCTCAAAAGAGTCATGGTTTCTTTTCATGAGATATATTTAGAAACCAAAATCTAGACATGAAATATAGTCACAGTTAATGTACAGTTTTTGCCACAGAATCATATTGGCACCTCCAATCTCAATTCTGTCATCACTAACCACTTTTATAGCTCTTTTCCTTCATAGTAAGACCTGACTCCCTAAAACATGAGAACCTAAATATAAAAGATTTCAGAATTTTGAGTGTAGAAAACATTTCAAATTCAAAGAATACTACCCCCAAAGAAATAATCTTTTTAAAACAATATCCTTAAAGCTTCTTTTTATTATTAATTTTATTGGTACTTTTTTGATACACATAATATTTGTTGTAGAGAACTTGTCACTTCACATAGTATATCTTGACTCTTCTTTTTTTCCCTATTCCCCTCCCCTCCCTTCATCTCTTCTTTCCCTCCTTTTTTACAAAAGCTTTTATTCCACTTTTTCCTGATATTCTCTTTTTTTCCTTTCCCCTTCCTTCCCTTCCTCCTCCCCACTCCTTTGTTTCCTTTCCTTTTCAAACATTTTCTTCCTATTTTCCAATATCTACCATCAATTATGGTCCTTACTTATGCTTTTAGATCCCCATATCAGAGAAATAATGTGGTATTTAAACATCTGAATCTGATTGATTTCACTTAAAAGTACAGCCTCAAGATTCATACATTTACCTAAAATGTCTCAAGTTTATACTTCTTTATGGCAGAGTAGTACTTCTCTACTCCATTGTATATTTTATTAAAAGAACTTTTGATTTACCCATTCATCCACTGATGAACATATGGGCTGTTTACAAAATTTAACTATTACATGTTGTGATACTTTAAACATCGGTGTGCATATATCATTGTGATATGGTGCTTTTAACTCATTCAAGAAGATATCTAGAAGAGAAATAGTGGTCAAATGAAATCTCTCATTTTAGTCTTTGAGGAAGTTCCACATTGATTTCCATATTAGTTGCGCCAATTTTTGTAACTGAAATATTTCTTGGTACATTACATACACATCATGATTGTACTCAACAATGGGAATTTGTACCAGTATATGACACAACTTAATTCTCATTTTTTCCCATACCCCTGCCCACCCTACCGCTCCACCCCCTATATACATAAGCTTTGTCTTATTTCTTTTTTCTTATAATCTCATTATTTTCCCCCATCACCCCATTTCCCTTTGAGTTGAGTATTTTCTCTTTCACAATATATAACATACATTCTAGTACTCATTTACATCTTCATTTTCTCATATCAGAGAAAAGATATAATATTTACACATCTGTGACCTATTTATTTCACTTATGATGGTGTCCTCTAGGTACGTCCATTTAAGTATAAACAATTCAAACTTAACATTTTTTATGTCAGAGTAATACTCTATTCTATAGAAGGACCACAACTTTTTTATCCAGTCTCCATTTAATGAACATTTTGGTTGTTTCCAAGATTTAGCTATCACAAACTGAGCTGCTATAAACATGGGTGCACATATGTCACTGTGATATGAATCATAATTCTTTTGTGTGTATACCTACCAGAGGAATAGTAGGATCAAATGACACCTCTAATTGTAGTTTTTTGAGGAATCTCCAAACTGATCTCAACAGGGGTTGTACAAGTCTACATTCCCAACAGTGAAGAAGGGTTCCTTCTTCTCTGCATCCTCACCAACATCTGTTGCTGGCTAATTCTGAAATATCAGCCATTCTTTGTAGAGTGAGATGAAATCGTAATGTTGTTTCATTTGCATCTCTCCAATGACTAGTGATGTTGAACATTTCTTCATATGCTTTTTAGGTGCTTTTATTTCTTCCTCTGAAAAGTGTCTGTTCATTTCAGATGCCCATTTTTGAACTGGGTCTTTAAATTTGGGTGGACTGATTTTTTCAAGCCCTTTATATGTTCTAGATAGTAACCCTTTGTCTGAGAAATGGCTGGTAAAGATTGTTTCGCATATTGTTCGTTGCCTTTTCACTTTGCTAGTGGTTTCTTTTGCTGTGCAGAAACCTCTCAATAGGATGAGATCCCATTTATCAATTTCTTCTACCAGTTCTCGTGCTATAGAGTATTTGTACATGAAATCTTTCCCTAAACCAATGTTGTCAAGAGTTTTACCTAACCTGTTTTGTAGCAGGTTTAGTGTGTCTAATTTAATGTTTAGGTCCCTAATCCACTTTGATATTATTTTAGTATATGGTGGAAGAGTCTAGCTTTAGACTTTGGCAGGTTAAAGTTCAGTTTTTCCAGCACCATTTGTTAAAGAGGCTATCCTTCCTCCACGGAAGGTATTTGGCTCTTTTGTCAAAGATGAGATAGCTTAGTGTGTCTAGAGTTGTTTCTGGATCTTCTAATCTACTCCACTGGTCCTCGGGTCTGTTGCTTTGCCAGTACCATGTGGTTTTTTTATCACAGTGGCTTTGTAATGTAGTTTCAAGTTGGGGATTGTAATACCCCCCATCATTTCTTTATTGCTTAGAATTGCTTTTGCTATTCTAGGTCTTTTGTGATTCCAGACGAATTTTCAAATTATTTGCTCTAAATCTCTGAAATATATTTTTGGGATTTCAATTGGAATTGCATTGAATCTGTATGATAGTTGTGGGAGTAAATCCATTTTTATGATATTGATTCTTCCAACCCAGGAACAAGGGATGTCTTTCCATTTTCTGGTATCTTCTGTCTTCAGTTTACACTACTACCAGCAGTGGAGCAGCATTCCTTCTCCCCACAAACTTGCCAGCATGTTGCTGGTTGACTTCTGAATAATAGTCATTATTTATGAAGTAGTATGGACTATCAGTATTGTTCCAGTTTGCATTTCTCAAATGATCAGTGAAACTGAAAATATTTTTCATATATTTGTTTTCTGTTTATATTTCTCCATTTGAGAAATGTCTATTCATTTTAGATGCCCACTTTTAGATTGGGTCTTTAAATCTGGAGGATCTTACTTTTATTTTTAACTCTTTATATATTCTACATATGAGTAATTTGTCTGAGGAATAACTGGTAACATTTTTCCCCATTCTGTGGGATGTCTTGCCACTCTGTTAGTAGTTTCATCTGCTATGCAAAAGGTTTTTCATACTATGAGACACCAGTTGTAGATTCCTTCCAGTATTTCCTATGCATTTGGGTTTCTGTTCATAAAGTCTTTGTCTACACTTATATCTTGAAGAGTTTTACTTAGTTTATCTTCAAGCAGATTAAGTATTTCTATTTTCATATTTAAGTCTTTGATCCATTTTTATTTTAGATTAGTGCATGTCAGAGATATGTGTCTGGTTTTAATCTTTGGCATGTGGAAAGCCAGTTTTCCCAGAACCATTTGTTGAAGAGGTTATCCTTCTTCCAGCAAAATTGTTTGGGTCTTTCCTCAAGGACAGCTGGCTCAATGTGTTTGCAGTTGATTATGCATCATCTATTCTATTTCATTTATCCTCAAGACTGTTTTTGTTTATTACTTTTGCTTTGTTTTGTTTTGTTTTGCCAAAATCATACTGTTTTTGTCACTGTAGCCTTGTAGTATAATTTCATTTTGTGCATTGTAATACCCTCTATGTTCTCTCTGTTGCCCAAATTAGCTTTTTCTACTCTCAGAATCTTGTGGTTCCAAATGAATGTTAGGATTCTTTTCTGTACTTTTGTGAGTAACAACACTGGTATTCTGATCAAGATTGAATTAAATCTCTTTAATAGTTTTGGAAGTATTGCTATTTTCACTGCATTGATTCTTCTTATCCAAGAACAAAGGATATCTTTCCATTCTCTAATAGCTCTGTCCTTTTTTTTTTTTTTTTGTCAAGTACTGTAATTGTCAATATAAAAATATTTTACTACTTCCTGTGCTAGGAAAGTTGATTCTTAAGTATTATAATGCTATCTAGGGCTATATAACAGTCAGAAATGCTTGTCATATGGGAGTACATTTTTCACAGTATTGAAGTACCTTTGCAGCTAGAAAACCTGATGACTACTAGAACTGGCTGAGAATGTTTGTCAACTTTTCGCAGCCTTATCACTGCTGGTTTTAATAGGTTTTTCTCCATGATTAAGTGATTTTTGGTTAGACAGCTCACTAGTGTTTCTAATTACTTCTGAAATGCTCAGCAACACGGCCTATTATTTTCTCTTACAAAGGTGTGCAGAATTATGATGTCAACTACTCTTAGAAGAATCATAGAAACACAGCTTTAACACGATGAGGTATAGCTAGGGATCTCTTGTAGAATAGGATCACATGATAACCATTTTTTAAGCTATTTGAATAGCATTAAGTACTCTTATTTATCTTTATTTAAACATCTTTCCATTATTAAAAAACAGAATGTTTGTAAATTCATACAATCACAAGCCGAAGAAGTAGCTACTAGATGTCTTCTGTTGATGTATTAGTTACTCTCCCATTGCTTACACAAAGTACCTGACACTCACCAGGCAAAGGTTTATTTTAGTTCATGGTTTATAGAGGTTTCAGCCCATACTCAGGTGGCTCCAAGGCAGGGCAGAAAGCGGAGGGCCATGGGAAGGAGAAAGAGTTCATGACATGGTAGGCAAGAAGAAGCAAATGCTCAATGCTAGAGGGATGTGGGGTGTGTGTGTGGGGGTGCGTGTGTGCGCACGTGTACATGTGTGTGCATGCACATGCACAACTCAGTTCACAAGCTCTATTCTTTCCATAATTTTGGAAACAAACTAAGTTGGATGAGAACCAAATTAAGTTTCCCCATACGGTCAACACTGAATCTAATCATTGGATTGATTCAGTTTTATGACCCAATACTATGGAAATAATTCAGTTCACAAACTGAGGTTATAAATATACCCGTGGTGGCCAGTGTCCTCCCACCAGATTTTACTTTCTGGCATCACAACCAGATATTATACCATGAATGGACTAATCCGAGTATCACACACCATGACTCAGTGTTACATATCCATGATCTTGTCACCTCCCAAAAACCTCACCAGTGAGCACATGAAGTTTTAGAAGAACATTTTATATAAGTCACAATAGCACTTACTAACTTATTTCTGTTTTCCAAGTGAACAAAAGCTTACATTGATGACTTGAGATCCGGAAGAAATTTTAGCTTATAGAATATGACACATAGGCTAAACTAGATCTAACTCTTTCACCATGTACCAAGCTAAAATCAAAGTGGATAAGAGACCTAAATATTAAAACAGGCACTCTAAACCTATTACAAAACAGGTTAGGTAAAACTCTTGAAGACATTGGCTTAGGGAAAGACTTCATGAACAAAACTTCTATAGCACAGGAAATGGCTAAGAAAATCAACAAATGGGACCTCATTCTTTTTTTTTTAATTATCTTTATTGGTACATTAAATATACACATCATGATTGCACTCCATAATGGGGATTTGTACCAGTATAAGACACAACTTAATTCTCATTTTTCCCATAGCCCCACCCACCCTACCACCCCCCCATATATATAAAATTTGTTTCCTTACTTTTTTGTTACAATCTCAACATTGGGACCTCATTCTTTTAAAAAGCTTCTGCACAGCAAAGGAACCACCAACAGTGCAAACAGGCAACCAACAATGTGGGAAAAAATCTTTACCAGCTGTTCCTCAGATAAAGGGATATTATCTAGAATATATAAAGAGCTAAAAAAAATCAGCACACCCAAATTTAATGACCCAATTCAAAAATGGGCATCTGAAATGAACAGATATTTTTCAGAGGAAGAAGTAAGAGCAGCTAAGAAGCGTATGAAGAAATGCTCAACATCATTAGCCATTCGAGAGATGCAGATGAAAACAACATTGAGATTTCATCTCACTCCACATAGAATGGCTGCCATCTCAGAATCAGCCAACGAAAAATGTTGGCGAGGCTGCGGAGAAGAAGGAACCTTTCTCCACTGTTGGTGAGACTGTAGACTCATACAACCCCTGTGGAGATCAATTTGGAGAATCCTCAAAAAGCTAGGATTGATGGTCCCATTTGACCCGGCCATTGCCCTGCTAGGTATATACACAAAAGAATTAAAAGACTCTTATCACAGTGACATATGTGCACCCATGTTTATAGCAGCCCAATTTGTGATTGCTACATCTTGGAAACAACCCAAGTGTCCATCAACTGGAGACTGGATCAAAAAGTTGTGGTTCTTCTACAGAATGGAGTACTACTCTGCCATAAAAATGATAAGTTTGAATCATTTCTACTTAAATGGACATACCTTGAGGATATCCTCATAAGTGAAATAAATAGGGCACAGATAGGTACATATCGCATCTTTTCTCTGGTATGAGAAAATGAAGATGTAAATGAGTCCTAGCATTGTATGTTATATATTGTG
>PVIR01023276.1:0-27234 GCA_004026965.1 Petromus typicus | reverse complement strand
TGGAGGTAAATTCTTATACTGAGAACCCCAGCTACTACAAGGATGATCTGGAAAATAAAAATGGTCTACTGTCACTTTGTAAAGACTGAGGGAGTCTGAAACAAGAAATGATCTCTTCAAGTAGAATACTGGTTATTTCTGTAGCTCTTTCTATGTGTATCAGAAAGGCACTAAGAGTCCGTAATGATAGCACTACACTATCAGATTTCAAGAGAAAAACAAAAATATGTCTTTCATCTATCCCAATAACAACAGAGCAAAAATCAAAACTCAGTTGCCAATGGACCCAAGGCAGGAAACCTGGATGAATGAAGAAGGGCTAGTGGCAAAGGCAACGAGAGAAATCATGGGAACTGGAAACATCTCAGCACCTGGGGCCATAATAGGTGGCCCTTGGCTGGGGCATTGGTCCAGCTACTCCCACAGCATCAGAGCCAGCAGGTGAGGCTCCGCGAGAGGTTGTCACACTGCCAGAGTTCTCCAGAGACCTTCTGTTCAGAGATGAAAAGACCACAGTTCGGAGTTGCTAGGCCCAGACCACACAGCTGCACTGGCAGGGCCTGCACCCCTGAACACCCCTCTTACTCCATCCCAAGAACAGCATATCCCCTCTGCTTTCCTGAGCTCAGAACCCCTTCCCACTCCCAGCCCAGGCAGCCACCCACTGGCCTTAGGCTTTGAAGCTGTTGGTTCCGAGCCTTTCCCGGAAGCAGACTCCCAGGCTCATACTGCCTGTACTGAGTCACAGGCGGGACAGCCTGCGCTGCACGGGCCAGGCGTGTGGCAACGGCTTGTCCCTTCCACTTGCTGAGGGAAGGGCATCTGTCCCGGGATGCGCCGCACTTCACAGCTGTCATACCAGGTAATGGTCATCTGGACCCTTCTCAGATTTTGAGTTAGAAGAATAAAACCGTTGTGAACATTAGTTTCTGTGTTTAGGCCTCGAATGCACATCTGTTTATCTTGCAGTGAAGTTGCTGGTTAGTGTATTTTTTGTTTTGGTTTGTTTGCAAGGGAGATTGAACCCAGAACTTTGCACTGAGCTAGCTACACACTGCCTTCTTTTTGAGTCTCTGGGCTTCCCCAGCTGGGCTCAAACTTGAGGTTTCCTGCCTCAGCCCCTCAGGGTGCTAGGCTTACTACTGTACTCCACCAGCCCGGCATATTTAGGTTTTTAAGAAACTGCCAAGCCTTTTCCAAAGTGGTTGTGCTGCGTCAGTCACACCAACATTTGGAGTCTTTTGTAGGTCTTGAAACACGTGTGGGTGTCAGTTTCCATCTTTCCCTCTTGGGAGTTAACCTGCAAACAAACTTATAGTTTTCAGTTTTCTCCTAAACTCACAGGTCGCTGTCCCAGGCCTTCGGTGACGCCCACAAAGTGAATAAAACACCCAATCAGCCATTTCCCACAGTTTGGAAGCCCGGGTGAATAGGGGCCCAGAGGGACACTAAAGGGCGGGCCTTGAGACCCCGCGCAGGACTCCGCCACATAGGGGCGGGGATGTAGGGCGGGACTTGTAGTGCGCGCGCATCTCCACCCCCTCCATTCCTGGGAAAGGGCGGAACTGGTGGGAGGGGCCAAGGGGGCTGCGTGCCTGAATCCCTGCCCACCAGACGCCAGGCTGTGGGGCAACCGGGGGCGGAGCCAGGCCCAGAGCACGGCCCCCCGGCCCCGCCCACCCCGCGCCACTCGGGCTCCCGCGGAGTCAGCCGCGCCGGCAGCAACGGCTCCCACGCACCATGGCTGGGCTGCTAGCGCTGCTGGGCCCCATCGGCAGGGTGGGCGCCCGGGTCCGTACTCGCGCCACCTGGCTCGTGAGCGCCGCTGCCCCCTGCACCCCGCCGCCCCTGGCCCTGGCCGCGGCCCGGTTCCGGCCCGGCCCAGACGCCCGACTGTTTCGCACGACTCGCGGGAACTTCCGGAGCCACCAGGTAAGCCTCTCCACCTCCACCCTGACCCCTGACCCCTGACCCCAGGTGCCCCGATCAGCGGCAGGCCCCCATCGCTACAAGCACAGTTTTGCCCTAGCTGCCTAGGATCAGTCACCTCCAAGACCCTTGAGCCCTCAAATCCCCTGCACGCCAGGAATCGATCTTCCTGCTTGACAGCCGGAGAAACTGAGGCTCAGGGATGTACGGTGCGCTGCCCAAGGTCATACAGTTCCCTGCACAACTAGAGAGTTGCGCCAGCAGTGAGAAGCCTGCGGGGCCGGAACTCGTCTGAACCCCCTCGCCAGGCTTTCCTTCCAGGCCTCTGCCCCGGGCCCTGGGGAAGCCTTGCAGACACCGCCCTCCGCGCGCAGCTCCGCCCATCTTATCTAACTCCAGAGCTGGGCTCAGGCAGAAAACCCTCGGCGTCTCTCTCTGGATCCCATTTCATTTAAGTGGCCTATGAGAACTAGTGTTTCAGAAATGCAATACAGCTTTTCTTAAAAAGGAAAAAAATTATCAGATTATTTTGTTGTTGCTGTCTTAATGTGTCTGTAATGAAAAGCTGGAGGTAAAGGCCTGAGAAGTCCAGCCCAGTTTGAATGGGACCTCAAACGCCCGCCTGTGACACCCCCGGCCTACTGTGACACCCCCGGCCTCCTGCCTGTATGCTCACCTTGCAGCTGCAGGTGGGAGTCTGGGGGACAGACCTACTGGCTAATGCAGGCCTGAGCTTGGAGCCGCGAGGGCCTGCGTCTAGAACTTTGTAATTTTCCAGTGGGTAGCAGAGAGGTCTGTGCCATGCCCTTACCAGAGCTCCTGCACAGACAGTGCAGCCCTGTCGTGTTCACCGCCCAGAGCTGCGTCCTCGCGTCTTTTCAGCCCCCAGCACTCGGTCCGTTCCTCCCCCAAGCTCCCCAGACCACCAGTGGTGCGTCGAGCACCTCCAAGGGGCTCCCTCAGCCCTAGGTGTGGATCTTCTCAGCGTCCTTCGTCTGGGATGAGTGTTTGCCTTGCTGGTCTGTCATCCACATTAGCCTTGTCCTCAGGCCAGGCCCGGGGTGACAGGTGTGTCTTATACGGATGAGCATGGGTTCTCCGATTCCCCAGATCTCTGTCTTACTCTAGTTCTGTATCCTTGATCAAATATGCTTACCCTTCTGTGTCTCAGTTTTCTCATCTAAAATGGAATGTTCGCAGTCACACTTCCTAGTGTGAAAATAAGGTGTTGACACGTGACATGCGGTATAGCTTAAGTTAATGTTAGCTTTAGCAGTTGTAATAGTGGTAAATATATACAGTTTCAGGGACCCACAAGCTGTCCTAGTTTTCGAGTCCTCCGGTAGGGAGTAGAGAGGAATCCAAGTGAGATGCGAGTCTAACAGGACTTTAGAAAAGAAGATCCTTATCTCTCTGAGAAAACACTTCCCAGGCGGCCTGGAGCCCAGGGAGAGAGGGGTGTCTGGCTTGGACCGGCGCCCAACACGTGCCTTCAGCTTTGGCTTGTGTTTTTTAAACTCCCTCCAGCAGGCCTACCTGGCTGCTTCCCTTGCCCCTCTTGGTGTTTCTCTGTAGCCCTCCTGTATTTTATTCTGTTCCTTGTCATTTTTTAGCACTACCCTGTAAGCTCCTGGCGGGTTTTGCCAGTTCTTTTCATAACTCCATCCCCTACACTTGGAGCAGCTTGTGGAGCAGCTTTATCAAAGTTGATAAAAGCAAGGTCCTTAGAAGCAGCGTGGGCAGCTTTGAGTCCCAGCTCAGACAGTTAATCCCTGTGTGATCCTTGGAAGGTTACTCGACCTGTCTGGACTCCCAGGATCCTCTTCTGTCAGGTGGGGATGTCAATCATGCCTCCCACAGAGTGTTAATATTTCCAAAGTACTCTGAACTCTGTCTGGTGCAAATTAAACACAATGTAGTGTCATTTACTATTTATTAAATGAGAATAAGTGTCATTCCAAAAGATGTGATAGACTTACAGATGTGGTGGTGGTGGGCTCATTTTTCCAGCCCCCTTTTCCAACCTCTCTCTAATATAGCTGCTTGGGCTTTAATCGGGAGAAGGGGCAGGGAAGAGGGACATGACACACACGTGCGAATGAGAACAGTTCGAGGGTACGCCAGGACTGTAATGCCATGCGTGCTCCAGCAGTCTCTGATGCTGTGCACGTCCGTGAGGTACCGTCCCGTGAGGAAGCGAAGGCCGCACGTTTCCTCCTGCTTACAAGTTCCATTCTTCAGCTCCTTTGGTTTAGCTTCTTTAGTCTCCTCAAGCGTGAGGAAGAAACTGGCACAGCCCACAGGGCACTCATTCCCTAGGGGCAAGAGGAGCCTTTCCTACAGGAAGATACTTTTCCAGAACATGCACTGAAGCTCTGGAGGAAGAAAGAAAACTGTTCCCACCTCTTTGGCTGCATAGCTGGTGGCAGCTCCTTCCTCTCAGCCTCCTGTCTAGCCTCAAGCCCCAGCCACAGTGGCTGCTGAGAGCTGGCTTTCTCTGATAAACAGACCTACCCTCCTGTCACTGCAGATGGGACAGACACGGAGCTGAGGGAAGACCGCCCGGGACCTTCCCCTGGTGGCTGGCGGTTAGAGTCCCTCTTCCTTCCCACCCTTCGCACTGGGCCCCGCCGGAGTTACCAGCCAGAGCTCTGTCCATTCACAGACTCGGCAGAGCTGTCTCTGCCCAGGGCCCTTTTGTCTGCACCCACTAGCTTGGCAGATGGCCTTCTGGCCATAAAAGAAAAATACAAAGGCCGCCAGATCTCCAGCTGCACAATAAGCAGCATCTCATGCAAGACTGTGGTGGGAGAAACCGTGAAGGACAGTTTCCTGGGGCTTTGTCAGTTTGTTTTTATCTAGGATGATCTCACTATGTGGTTCATGCCGGCCTTGCTTTCACAGGGATCTTCCTGTCCCAGCCTCCTGAGTGTGCCTGTTGGTTTAAAAGAGGGTAGCACAGGAAGGGCTCACTCAGATGGCATTTGGTAAGGACCTGAAAGCAGCAGGCCAGTGGAGGAGGAAACATTTGCATTTTTACGTGAAGTAGGCACCAGAGAGCAGTGAGAATCCCACTCCCATCCTGTGCAAGCAGGAGGGCAGCTGGGCTGGACTGATGCCAGTCCCGACTGTGAAATCAGGGGCTGGGCACACAGATGCAGGTGCGCACAGAGAAGCCCCCCGGCCCTCCACACTGTCACACAGGCGGCCAGCAGCGGGCCCCTGGGGCTGGAGAGAAACACAGGGTCGTACAGTGGACATGCTGCGTGGCCGCTGCTTCAGGCAGAAGGCAGGGGTGGCCCAGTTGTGCCAGCGAAGCCTGAGGTTTGAAGGCTGCTGTGCAGGTACCTCATATTCTTTCTGTTCCTTTAAGGGGTCCTGACTCCATCTCCTTGGCCTGTGCTCCAGGAGCAGTGGTCCAGCTGCAGATTTGTAACTAGAGCCAACCTGGGGGGGGGGGGGCAGATGCTTGCCACCTGCTGAGAAACCCTCCCCAGCCCCCAGAGCCCTCATAAATCTAGTTAGAGAGGCTTGCCCAGAATCCCAGCACTCAGAAGGCTGGGGCAGGAGGACTGCTAGGAATTCAAGACCAGCCTGGACTACACAGCAAGACCATGTCTCAAACAAAAGTCCTCCTGTCGAGGTTTCTAATCCAAGTGTAGTTGGGTGTGTTTTTGTTGTTTTGTTTCTCCTACACTTTTCAGGCCTGGTGGGTGATAGATGTTAACAGATCAATAATAAAGGCCACACACAGTGAATTATTTCTGGCCAAATCCTAATCAGTGTGTTGTCCAGGAATTGGCCCTCCATTGACTAAATCTGCTTCGGGCCTCAAGTACAACTCCCGACCGGACGGCAGTGTGATACCATAGCTTGGGCTGCCTCTGGGGCTGCCTCGCTCCTCCTCTGTGAAGTGAGAAGAGCAGTCGCCGTCGAGAGGAAGGACGAACAGGTGGAAAAAGCACAGCGGAGGACGGCCAGGCTGAGGAGAGTAGAGGTGTTCTGTAGAGGATCACTGCTGTCCCCAAGCAAAGGAGCCCTGGGCTTTAGTCACTCCTGCTGCTTGGACAGATGGCCACATACATTTATTTCAGGGTCCCTAGGGCCGGAAAGACAACCTAGCCCCAGTGGGCCACAGTCAGGAATCTGCAGGACTCTCCCCTCCTGGTGCGATGGGGCTCCAGCCCTCCCTCTGCAGGCTGCCGCCCCTGCACCTCCCTGCCTCCTTCCTCTCCCTTACAAGGACCCTTGTTAGCCCACCGAGGTAATCCAGAACAGTTTCCCCAGCTTGAGACCCTTAGCTAATCTGCACACCTGTGTGACAGCCACACACACTGCTTAGCCCGTGGTCTCGCACGTGAGAACGGGCCTGCGGCTCGCTCGTGCGCCGACCTCTCACTGGGCCCAGAAGTGTGCATCGTGGCACGTGAGTGTAAACACTGGTAAAGACCAACTAGTGCCCCCTCGGGGTTGTGCGCAGGAGCCCCGCAGAGTCACGGAGACAACAGGCAGCAACGCCAGCAGCGCAGAGAGCAAGCAAAGCAAGTCACAGCAGCTGAAGAAGATCTTCCAGGAGTACGGGACCGTCGCGGTGACTCTGCACATTGGAATCTCATTGATCTCCCTGGGCCTGTTTTACATGATTGTTTCAAGGTGAGACTTTCAACAGTAATAAAGATTTGGTTTTCACTGCCGGGTAAGAAGCCCTAGGAATGAAATGTTTTTCTGAGACTATTCATCCAGACACTTTTGTCACGTTTTAAAAATATTGGAAATCTTACATCCACGTTGATTTCTTAACCTGTTGCTGTAAAAATCACTTTGCCTCTTTCCTTCCCAGTGGCGTAGACATGTCTGCCATCCTGCTGCAACTCGGATTTAAAGAATCCCTGGTACAGTCAAAGATGGCAGCGGGCACAAGTACCTTCGTGGTGGCCTACGCGATCCACAAGCTGTTCGCGCCAGTGAGAATCAGCATCACCTTGGTCACCGTGCCCTTCCTCGTCAGGTATCTTCGGAAAGTGGGACTTTTTAAACCTCCACCTGCCAAACCTTGACGAACACCTCAATTGCAGGTGCTGAAAACCTACTTTTAGATTGTACAATCCGGGTTGATTTTTGGGGTGTGAGTTTTTCTGAGAGAAGCAGGGAGTTAAGTGTTATGTTTTCATGGATAAAGTTTATTTTTGCCACCAAAAATCAGGTTTTTGAAAAGTTTTAACTTGGGGCTTTATACATTTTGGTAATGCTCTTCGTTGTAGGGCTATGCACATAACCTAAAATGTCAGCAGCACAAGTGAGTTATCTTCTCCAAATCAAACAGCCTACTAAAGACCCTTCTAGAAGGTCCTCCTTGAGGATCTGTCTCCAAAAGCCCCCGGGGCTACTCATGCTCAAGTTCTTTAAAAGCAATGATTAATTTAGCCACTCTTCAAATTCCCTTCCCATTGACTTGTCAGCAGCCTGCAGTTGAATGTTCAATATTCTGCAAATTACAGCTACCAGTGCTGCAATTAGTGAAGCAGAAGTTAAAATATTTGGTCATAATCTAAATTAGCGTCAGCCCTTTGACATTCATTACACTCGTTCTGGGGAAAGAAAAACAAGTTTTTCTGGTGCGCTTCATGGATCCCAAAACACCTTCAAGTCTCAGCATCTTTGAGTTTGAGATGGTTTTTCTGAGATTTCACTGAAGCAGGTCAGGGTCCCGAGCAATAGGAATACCTGTCCTATTAGCAGTAGTATCACAGGGCTTCCAAAGTCTGCGTTCAGACTGCGGATCCTACACAGATGCAGAGTTCATCTTAGCCCTTCCTAGACAATCTGCCTCTCATTTCAAACTTCAGATATTCCAGGATTGTAACAGTGTTTACATTGTGTCACTACTTATGTATATATATATATATATTTTTAAGCTGAACTAAAATTATATACATGAAAGATCTGTATCACTTCCTGGAAAGAAAAGTTATAAATGGAAGACAAGCATGATATAGTATTTCTACAGGCTGGGAGGAAAGGAGACTGGCGGGTTGCATGAGTCTACCGAGCCGGTTTTACCCAACAGATGGCAAATGTGTTCGAGATTAGAATTCAAGCACAGAGACCCAAACATAAGGCCTCCTCCCCCGGGAGTGGGTGAAGGCTTTTCTCCGGCCCTTTCCACTCAGGTTTATGAAGTCTGCCCTGCCGGATGGTTGAAGGGCTGGATTTATTTTCTTTCTGGCTCACGATCCCATCTTTAAAATCTATTTCTAGGACAATGCAAAAACTAAAGAAACCACAAACTTTTGGCTTTACTGAGCTCTGTTCGTCAGCAGACCTGAGTTAAACCATGATTACCTATGCCAATCGGTTATCTCAATAAATATGTAAAAATATCTTTGTGGAAATTCTCCACTTGCAAAATTACTTTAAAAGTGGATTTTTTTTTTCCCTCCACCTCAAAGCTGTTGGCACATTGCCAGAAGCTTTCCTGGCTTTAAAGCTAGAACTGCCTTTCTGGGAGCTAATTACCCAGAAATCTCCACAGTAACTCCATAGGTACACCTGATGACACCAGGGATATTTTTTTAAATAAAGTTTGGACAAAAACCTTCCCATTTCATCTTGTATTTAAACAGTGGTTTGTCCTTTTCTGGCTCCTATCCCCAACTTCTACCAGTACAACATACCTATACAAAAAAGCTCAAAGCTGAGCTAAATCCCCATTTTGCTCAGTGGTTCGGCACCTGTCTTGCCAGCACAAGGGCCTGGGTTCGATCCCTGGTCACCACATACAATACCGGGCATGGAGACTCACGCCCAGCAGCAATCAGTACCACATACCACAGTGCCAGGCGTGGTGTCTCACGCCTGTAATCCCAGCACTGAGGAGGCAGAGGCAGGAGGATTGCTGTGATGTGAACTTGAGGCTGAGCTCAGGGCCAGCCTGAACTACAAAAGGGAAACCCTGTCTCGAAAAAAAGAGCTCAAAGCCCTAAAACTCGGGGGCTCCTATCTCAGTCTTCGTGTGTTAGGAAAGACGGGAGTGGACTTCGTGGGTGAGCAATAAATCACACCAAATAGCCATATCACTTTTCTAAGCCCCAAACCCATTCCACTCCTGTGGCCAGCGGCCAAAACAGAAGAAAAACAAGAGGAGGCGGTCAAAGGATCAGGGAACTAAAATATGTGAATTCACCAGCAAGATATAGACTGTATTTACATTGTTTTTAATGGAACTAGGGGAACGATCTATTTTAAAAATGCAAATCATTGTCTGCCTCTAATTTTTTAATCTGACAAGGTGAACAGTTTAAGTGAAACAAATAAACATCTTTATAAAGTTTTTGAAGTCTTTCTTTCTCATTCAATACATCATTTTCTGGTTGTTGGGACAAAATACCTGACACCTGCAGCCAGAAGGAGCGGTTCTTCCTGGCTCATTTCAGTGGCAGCAGCTGACTCCAAGGCCGATGGCACAGGAGCACGGTGGAAGAATGGCTCCGGAAGGCAGACAGGAAGTGGGGTCAAGGTGGGAACCGGAAGGGAGTTGCACAGGCCGACAGGAAGTGGGATCAAGGTGGGAACCGGAAGGGAGTTGCACAGGCAGACAGGAAGTGGGGTCAAGGTGGGAACCAGAAGGGAGTTGCGCCCTTCTGGACCACGCCCAGGATGAGTCCCTCTTCCAGCCAAACCCTAATTCTTAGCAGAAGGTCAGCTGTGCTGCCCCAGTCAGTCCCCGTTGGGAAGCCCCGTCTTTGAATGTGTGAGGTTTTTGGGGCACATCTGGATATAAACCATGACACTTGGTAAGCCATAGCACGTGCCAGGTGTCAACAGCACCTCACCTGGAGTGCTGTCCTTTACAGTACCAAGAGCTGTCTCCCGGAGTGGTGCTGTGCCTAAGGAAATGTCCCGAGCACAGTCTGTCACCACAACAGTCCTGTCGCACTGACTGTAGCTTGGACAATTCCTGAAATATGACTACCTTTGGTCGATGCAAACAGGCTCAGTGCCACCCTTGTTCCAAGGAGCACTGTTTCTCCTTAGTTGTGTTTTTTATGTTTGGCTGCTTTGTCACTTAGACGTGGCAGCTTCTTCGTGTTGGCCCATTTTGTATTCTCACACAGCTGACATTTAAGCTGTTGCCCTTCCTTAGCAAGGAGAGCCCATTGTATGACTACTTCTTAGTGGAATCCTTCTACCTTCCCTTGATCAAGTCTGTTTTTCAGCTGACAGAGATGACACTGGCAGCTAGAACTTTACCTACTAGGCGCACAAACACCCAGCAGACCTGGGAACATCAGATCACTCATTCCCGGACCAGAAGGAAAGGTGGCGGAAATCATTCCCCACACACTCCAGGTGCAGCAGTATATTTACTTATGCATTTAACAAGTTTACACACATGCTGTAACTCCGATGCAATCAAAAGAGCCCTGACGTCTAGAAGAAGCTCTGAGAGTTCAGGTCTCAGGAACTGCTTACATATTCCAAGTGATTCCTGAGACAGGTAGAGTAAGCACGTGTTTACAATGGTGAAGGAGGCCAGAAACCCAGGCAGGTGAATAGGACATGAGGGAAGAGCATCCCTGAGGGGACGCATGGGAAGAAAAATATCACATACAAATCTTTAATACTTAAAAGAATCATATACTCATTCCAACGCTTTCCCAGGTTTGACCACCCAATAAGTTACACACACACTCAGGTACTCGAAGGTTACTGTGCAGTGCTGATGAGTCAGAAGAGAGCAGCCACTTTCCTGAAAACCAGCCTCCGGATTCTCACCCAGGGCACCCTCACAGGCACAGGCTGCTGCCTTGGCTGCCGCATTTAGCCTGTCTCTGGGTTACGGGCCTGGAGAAAGCAGCATGATTCTCGAGGCACTTTCCAAGGGTCTCGTTTACTGCCGGGAGCTTTGAACAGAGAGACCGAGGTGCTGCAGGCTCGGGCTGAGGAGTGGCGTTGTGAGCTGAAGGCAGGCGGTCCACAGTGACAGAGTCCGGGAGCGCGTTCCCAAAGACCACACAGCAGCCCCGGCCCAAGAATCTCTGCCCCGCACAGTTAAGATGACTTGCTGGTCGATTCTTTGTTTTTCTGGCAGTTGGATGACTTGGTGGAATTGGCTATGATCCAGGGGTGGTCAAGTACTTCACCAAGAGTCGGCCTCTGGCTTGGATTATGCTTTAGCAGCCTTGAAATAAAGTCTCGTGCTCCTTCTGTCACAAAGTCAGGGAATGAGAACTCAACCTGGAGTACAAGGGACAAAAAGGCACAAAACACAAGTAAGAGAAAAAAAAAAAAAACCACAGAAAAACCAAGTTGTGTACATATTCACATCTCCACTTAACGTTCAGCCATAGGGAAGAACTGGAAGAGCGTGCTGGACCCTTCCCAGTCGCATCTTACCCGCGATATCCTCTTGTAGGTCTCTTGGTGAGTGTGAGCTTCAAAAGGAGGCTTCCCGACTAGAAACTCATAGCACAGGACACCGAGGCTCCAGAGATCCACCTTCTCGTCATGCATCCGGCCCTCGATCATCTCCGGGGGCAGGTAGTCCAGCGTCCCACACAGAGTGGTTCTCCTAAAGAGGGAGGCACAGGATGATGCATTCCACGTTTACCATGGCAGCAGCCAGAGCACTAGCCACACTAATGAGGGCCGCATGTCCCCTGACCAGTCCTGAGCTGTGAATGAGATACTGTCACAAATCCCGATTTTGACAGAGGAAACAGACTAAAGGAAATGTGTAGATCACATAGCGAGCAACCAGCCCTCACCCCAAGTGTGCCCAACTACAGAACTGCCTTGAATAATCTAGAAAAAACAAATCATTTTGTTATAAAAGTTGTCATGCAGTTTTCTATAAATACAATTTGAACTTCTATGTTAACACCAAGTTAATGGATATCACAATCAGTAAAATACAATTAAAAACGTAGAGACGGGTCTAGATGAAGACCGAAGAGAAATACAATGCCAAGGCATGGAACTTGAACAGCTGTAAAAATTCATGGACAGCAGGTGAAATTTGAACATGAACTAAACATTAATAAAGCTGTTAGCTTTTGAAGCAAAGGAAAAGGGTTCAAACAACACAGGCAAAGTGACCACCAGGGCCTAATGACATGTAAGGGACAAAGAACAGGTCCCTAAATAAATAGGAAACCTGGGAGGACAAGCAGCTCACTTTCCAGACCCCCATTTCCTCTCTCAGCCAGGGGAGCCCTGCATTCTGTCAGTCACCTGCATGAAAAGCTCTATAAAAACCCAATGGCCATAAACATCTTCAGTGTCCGACAAGCAGAGAGCTCGTCCTCTTACTCTATTCAATAGACACAGCCACCCCCACGCTGGCTACATTCTGTTTTGTTGGCATCAAACTTCACTGGTGCAAAATAAGCACCAGATCCCAGCACATGAGGAAGCTAGTTACAGCATCATAAAAATGAGCTTATTTTCAAATGTCCACAAAAAAAGATGCAGACAGTGTAGCCAAGGGTTAAGAATGGCTGAATGGGGTCACTGGAAACACGGATGTGCTCCCTCCAACGACCAACTCAGCATTTCGATCACAAAGGCTGGAAATAAGCTGGGAGAGGCACACAGCCAGCCGGGAGCAGAAGGTAGGAGCCACCTCCGCCCTACACCGCTGCTGCTATGACAGCCGGGGCCCCACTCCCCATGCCTGGTGCCCTTGAGCACACAAAGCACTCGGTCAACCATGACTGATTAAGGACACATCCTCTCCTGACTTCTAACCTCTCATCCACTCAAGACTGAATCAAGGGGCCCGAGACTGGGAAACTATTAAGGTTCTTAGAATTCAAGGTTATTAACATTGCTGTAAGTGATCTCTTCGGGAGAATATGACAACACCACTAGAAAGACTAATGTCTAGTTTTAGACCAAATGAGAATCAGGACTTAACAGGTGTATACTTGACCCAGGTAACTTGTGTCCAAAGTGCTGGGCGACTCAACAAAGAGAGTTCTAGTTTTTAGACATTTGATCTAGAGGGGGTGGCCTTTCCAGTGATGCAGTGAGTGAGTTTATCAGAATAGGACAAGGGCAGACAGTTTAGTAATTCAGCCTTGGAAAAAGACAATGTCGCATGAATCACAGGGTGTCAACTTGTTCACAGAAGGTAGCTGCTGACACAGCGGAGTTCCTCTGAGTTACAAAACTTAACGGACTATCTTATCAGTACCAGGCGGTCAGTACTGGGGGGACAGAACCTAGGTGGGGAGCTGCTGACGCTGCCCTCAGACAACAGAACTGATTTTCTTTTAAGTCCTGCTTTAGTTTAACTTTGTGGCCCATGAAGCCCACAATTCGTTGCCTCACTAGGTCTCAACAGCCCCCACTGATGACAACCAGTGAGACAGGAACACTGTGCTTTGCTGCACACAACTGGAACCAACCTGCAACAAAAAATAAAGGACCCCCACACCCACGTCATCTGTTGTAGGCTGTAACATTTCTCTAGCTGGTTTTATTTTTTTTTAAACTCTGGTGGGTCCAGATTTAGATCAGTGGTTCTGGCACCTGCCTCAAAAGTACAAGGTCCCAAATTTGATCTCTTATACCCCAAACTCCTCTGGTGATAATTTTTTAAGTCTTTCAAAGTTGAAAATCTAATCAGATATATGCCTTAAAGTATCCCACTCACACGAAGTATTAAAGCTTATTTAAACTACTGTAGAGAATCTCTTACCTCTTGGTTGAAAAGTTCACTGATGATTTAAATTCTATTATACTGAGGTCTCTGACATAGGGGGAGGGGAGGGGCGGGGCGGGGGGGGCGGAAGGGGGCTTCGAGAAAGAACTGTTCCTACTCTTCTTCGCAAAAGTACATTGGATTCTCTCACCAATCCTCGAAAAGCTCTGTCCAAGCCAGTTTTATCTTCAGAGTTCCCAGAAGAACTGCACTCTGGGCTGTGGATATTTGTACTGCTATTTTCTAGATCTTTCTCTCTTCTTCTTATGCATGAGAAAACTCCAACCCACCACCAAAGGAGGAGTCCTTCCCCCTGTATTTTGTATCTTACCTGTCACATGCCTGTCCTATCTGTGGACTTTGTATGCACTTCATTAGCCTCTGACAGCATTAAGTATCTTTAAGCCCACACCTGGAATATTATATACAGTCTCAAAATTCTGATAATGGTTTATTACCAGGCCTAAAATACTCCAAAATTATTTCTGGATGAGTCACCTGCCTCGACTCAATATAAAATCTACTCTTGAATTTTTCTATTGACGTCATGATTCGCCCTCGGGGCCTCTGCTGGGCCACACAACTTCCACCTCTGAGTTACACACCTGGAGGACGGAGCGTGCACCGACCACCCGAAGTCTGCGATCTTCAGCTCTCCCGACGAGCCCAGCAGCAGGTTCTCCGGTTTGATGTCTCTGTGGATAACTCTCTTGGAATGACAGTAAGACAGGGCATTTGCCAATTCTGTGATATACTGTCGAGAAAACACGGAAAGCCAGTGTCTTAGATTTTATTTAACACAACACTAGACATCTCTTGACTGAAAGGAAGTCCAACAGATTTAACATGTTTTGCAGGTTTTAAAGCCGACACCATAAAAATGATGAGTAAGTCTACAAAAGTCCCCAAACTTGATTGAACAGAATTATAGTAGTTATCATCAAGTTATTCATAACTTAGTTATTTCTTTGCTATTATAGTAATGCCTCAGTTGACAATAGCTCTGTTTGCAAACAATAATTCAGTTTGCAAACCAAAGTTAAGCAAAATTTTGCTTCAGTTCACAAACTGCATCGAGTGACAGACACAACCGTGGCCATTTTCCCCATACAAACATAAATACAACCATCTTCTCCAAAATCATTGAACAAATTAAGTTCATAAACTGAGGTACCACCATACAACTGATGTAATACTAAGTGACTAGAAAGACATAATGACAAGCTGTATTACATCACATGGCAATTTATGAGCCAGCAGCAAGGAATGAAACAACAGTAAATAAAGAACTGGTACAAATGAGGGATTCAGATGTGTAAATATTTTTTAAATTACTTTTTTTAAAAAAAACAAAATTTTTAAATGTAGTCAGTTTTCATTCTGAAAGATCATCCTACAACAAAATAATACTTTTGAAGATAAAATTTTACTTCAAGACTATCAGGAGGAAAAAATATTAGCACAGACAATAATCAGAAACTGGAAGTTACCAGCACATTAATATTGCTATGGTACAAGTATCTCCCCCAGAAAGCATATGTTGAAGACCCAATGCCAAAGCAACCACACTAGGAAAGGGCCTAACGAGAAGAGTTCTGGTGATTCAGGCTGTACCCTGCACCTTCGCATGTTGCTTAACTGATTCTGGCAGGGTTTGAGTCCAAATTTGCACTTTCTTCCCCTTCTTCATTCTGCTGTGGGATCATACAAAAAGGCCTTCCCACTATGGACCTCTGGACTTCCCAGCTCCCAGAATTAAAAGAAATAAACCTATTACTTACATATGAGCCTGCCTCCTTTTTGTCCTGCTATAATAGAATACCTGCGATAAGCAGCGCATGGACTGCGGATTTAGCTCAGTGGTTCCAGCATCTGCCTTACAAGGGCAAGGTCCAGAGTTCAATCCCCAGTACCACATACCACAGTTTGGGTGTGGTGACTCACGCCTATATTCCCAGCAATCAAGCACCACACACCACAATGCGGGGCGTGGTGGCTGATAACTGTAATCTCAGCACTCAGGAGGCAGAAGCAAGAGGATTGCTGCAGGTTCAAGGCTTAGCTGGACTACACAGTGAGTTCAGGGACAGCCTGAACTACAAAGCAAAACCCTCTCAAGAAAAAAACGTTACGCTTTGGGACTAGGACAATAATGGTGAACTTTTCAGAGCTTTCAATGATGCAAACATCCTGCTGCAGCATGTGTGCCATTAGGTTCGCCACTACCAGACCAGGAAATTAAAAAGGGCAGACTAGGCACCCGCAATAAAATATAGCCTCTCTGGGACTTGAAACAGACAGCTGGGAACAATAACAGTGAAAAGAAAAAAAATAAAGTAGATTTCTGGGACTGGAAGGGAGCTGACAAGAAAATCAGAAACTACAAAGAAGCTGGAGAAACAGCACAATGCAGAAATAAAGGACAAAGCAATTCACAGGGCTCAGCCCGGGGGACCTGATTTAACCTCATATATGGTACGTATGAACTAGTTTGATTTTTTCACTTCACATATTTGATCCTGTTATGGGATCTTCCATTAAGTCAGAAGCTGCTCCACTGTAATGAGAAGCAAATTATAATGGAAGGTATAAAGAAAACAATCAATGAATACTTACAGTCGCCGTTCTCTGCTCATCAAACTTGGAAAGTTTCTGAAGTTCTCTATAGACTGTTCCAAGGGGTGCGTACTCCAGAATTAGATAAACTCTCGTGGCATCGTGGAAATAGCCATACAGCCTGAGAATATTAGGATGTCTGCAACAAAGGATGTTGTAACACTCAGCTTCCGAGCTGATACTAGATTATGTACCAAAGATTAAAATGAATCCTGCAGGTAAATAAAACCACTACTGCTGCACGCGACTCCCAATGAGAGAACCTGAAACCACAGGCCTATGCTAAGACAAATAGATATAAGCATATAATTTTGCATACATTTCAGTATCAAGAAACCTCAAGTTAAAACTATTATTTTCTTTTTTGGGCATCTTTATACTTGGAGGGAGAAACTCAGCTAAATATTAATCTCTGCAAAAAAGGAGCACAGCGTTCACATGACAGTGTGACATCCAAACTTAAGAGACAAAAGCACAGTGCCTAGCACAGTGCCTGCCATTGGAGGGCAGACACCTCCCAATCTCACTCTGCAAGGCTGAGGCAGGCAACTCACTGACATAACAAGGCCTGATCTCAAAATAAGAAATCTTTAAACAGCTGAGGGTTGCAGCTCAGTCAGTGAAGGCCTTGAGTTCAATGCCCATGTGCTGTGGCAGCAGGAGGCAGAGGGTGTGGGGCACAGAAGCACAGCATGCTGGCAATCCAGTCCTCCTTGCCCACCACCCCACCAGGTGACGGTGGGTGGGATACAGGTTGGATGCTGTCGGTTTTAAGTATTAGCATCTGATTCGAATTTGAAAACCCTGATAAAGAGGAAAAAAGAAAACTCATTATTGACCCATGTCAAGCCACAGGCTGCCAAATGCAACTTCTGGTCGCCTCAGCCTGAGGGATGTCACCCGCTTACACTAACACACACACACACACACACACACACACACACACACACACCGACAACCACATTAAACCCTCCAATGATTTTTCAGGATCACAGAGCCCTCCAATGATTTTTCAGGATGACAAAGCTAGATAAACCCTCAGGAAGTGACAAATCCAATCACTCCTCATGACACTATGGAACGAGCTCTCTGAAGAGCAGCTCATACTCTTCTCTTGTGAACTGCACAGCCACACAGATGCTCACCGAAGGTGGGATTGGATTTCCACTTCTCTTCTGAGCTGATGCTCCACGCCTGCTTTCTCCAGCTGCGCTTTAAACAGCACTTTCAGAGCCAGGATAAATCTGCTTTGCTTTTCTCTTGCCAAATAAACGTTGCCAAATTTCCCTTTACCCAGTGGGCGACCAATGTCAAAATCTTCCAGAGTCCACTGTCTCCTGAGATAATTTGAACATTGTTAAGAGTGAAAGAAAACAAAAATCTTTGCTAGCAAGTTAGCCGTGAAGAACAGACACGTTCTATGATTTCATATACCATATTGTACTTAGTCTGTACTCTCAGCAAGAACGAATCCAGTAACTAACAAGTCACAAACATTACACCCAAAGCCGGGGATGTAGCTCAGTGGCGCTGCCACCTGCCTGGCAAGCACAAGACCTTGGGTATGATCCCCAGTACCAAAAAAATAATTACACCTCAACTTTCCCAGCTGCCCCTTCACATGTGAGTCAGTTGTGAGTGCCAGTCAGTGTTGAGTGTTGGATGTTTCGAGCAGAAGCTTCCAGTGAGAATGTTCTGGAGCCCAGGAGAACAGATCCACCCAGAAACCTTGGGATAAGCCACTGGAAAGAACACTTCAGGAACCACACATGGACCTCTTTAGGAACAGGCACCTCCTTCCACCTCCGAGAACCTAAGAGCCTCACAGCGGGACAGGGAGAGCTGCTCTGAGGTGCATAGAGAGCCACTGTCACTAATGGACAGAGCAGGTTCCCATCAGCTTTAGCAGGAGATCCAGCGGTGAGTCCCCGAGCAAGCCTGGGGTGAGCTGGAACTACGTCCTACTGGCCCTGCTCCTCCAAGCAGACTCCAGCTCAGTGATCAAGAGGAAGTAGAGAAGATACTGAGGCTAACCTTCACATCACAGATCAAATATATTAGTACTCCAGGACTTTTTTGAGACAGGTTGTGTACTCCAGGATGGCCTTAAGGTTACATAGCCCACAACATCAAAAAAAAAGTGTACTTTGAGCCAGGCGTGATGGTGTGCACCTCTAGACCCAGCTACCAAGAAGGCTGAAGCAGGAGGGTCACTTGAGCCCAGGAGTTCAAGGCCAGCCTGGACAACCTAGTGCAGGGGCGGCGAACCTGTGGCACGTGTGTCACAGCCAGCTGTTTGTTATCCTTTAAAGTTCGAGAAGGTTTATCATCCCTGACCTGGGAGATCCCAAAATTTCCACTTATACTTTTATACAAGAGCAAACAACTGAAGCACACAGACACATTTCTAAGGGTACTGAGGAGCCACACACATTTCTGTAATAGATTAACTGAATTTGCAATGAAATGGTATACGCTCTGGTAAAATGTAAAACTTTCAAATTAAATAAGAATGCTTACTTTTTGGAGTCTTCATTTTTCGGTTTTGATTCCTCTTCCTTCCCAGGATTATCTCCTAAGTATAAGAAGTCAAAATCCTGCTTTTAGAACAATTGCACAGCTAAGTTTTAAAATCTGAGTAGAGATCAAAGAACAACCACCAAGACATTAACAGTATGTCAAGAAGGACAGAGTCTGAGCTTCTCAAGTCTTCTTTGTGGGAAAAAAGATAACACCTTCACCTGCCTCTTACCACAGACAAAGTCTTTGCAAAATTTCTAGAATAAAGTAGAAATGTACCCACTTAAGTCTTCCAACAGGGAAGACGAGGTAGAGTCTCCCTAAAGCCTCAGTTTCCAAATCATGAGCTTTTAGAGCAAAATGACTCAGTTCCCAGCTGCACCAGGTGGCTACATCCTCACTTGCTACCTCTTCCAGAGGTCACAGGCTGGCCGTACATAGCATGGAAAACAAGCCTGCCACCTCTTTCCAGGAAAAATACAGAAACTATTCAAAGCAGAACAAAAAAAATCACAGATTCAGAAAATGTACTCCAGGGCCGGGGAGTTAGCTCAGTGGTTCCGGCGCCTGTCTTGCAAGCGCAAGGACTTGGGTTCGATCCCCGGTAACCACATACAATACTGGGTGTGGAGACTCACGCCCAGCAGCAACCAGTGCCACATACCACAGTGCCGGGCATGGTGGCTCACACCTGTCATCCCAGCACTCGGGAGGCAGAGGCAGGAGGATTGCTGTGATGTGAGTTTGAGGCTGAGCTTAGGGCCAGCCTGAACCACAAAGCGAGACCCTGTCTCAAAAAACAAAAAAAAAAGAAAATGTACTCCAGTTTCTCAGCAGGGAATCAGAGTTATATCTCATCAGCTGCAGACACATGGGATACTCCCATTAGTCCCTCCTAACACTTCAAATCCTAATAGCACAGCTCTCTCTGCTCAGGTGTTTGACCACACACAGGTCCAAGCTGTTTTTCCCCTCACGGTTTATTATTCCCCCTCACATCGTCAATATAACCACAGCTGGAGCTCAGGACACATTTCTCTCAAAAATATGCCTGCAGAAGATGTGCCTCCTGAAGTATTCCTTTGGTGTATTTTGAGCTGGTTATTTGGAGAAACTGCAGGCACAGAGTGAGATCTGAAAAGCTGCCCTCTTAAAAAAGCAACATCTAGCTCTAAAGGAAACTGACACCAGGAGGGTTAGATATTGTTAGACAGAGGCTGCAGGGGGCCAAAGTCTTTCACCTGAGACAAGGTCAGCTCCTCCCTGCCCACCCTCTCAGGTCTAGCTTCCTCACCCAGTTCTCCTGAACGTGTGGCCCTAACTGAGCCCTCAAATTTATCTGCAACTTTCTATCCTGGTCATGTCTTAGGATAAGTTTACGGCTTAAAGATTTTTTTCCTCTGTGAAACCCAGTTAATAAAGCTAATATCTTCACTGAGCCGAGGAGGACTGAATGTAGCAATGGAGATGAAGAAACCACGCCTCGGAATCCGCTGTTAGTACTGACAGCTGGTAAATCTCTAGTACTAGCATCCACCCTGCTCCACCCAGTCAGGTCCCTGACCCCAACCTCCTTCCTATCAGGTAACCCTCAGCCCACACATCCAAGGTAAGGTTTCTAAAAGCCTCATCAGTCCACTCTTGCTCAGAAAACCTTCAGGAACTTCCCAGTGCACAAGAGCTGCAGCCTTACCCAAAATAGCTAGTGGTCTCCCATGCCAAGCTTACTGTGGTGGGTCCTTCTGCTGCTCTGCATTTGCCCCCACATGGCAAACTCTGGAACTTCCCAGCTCTTCCAGCGTCCCTGCTACAAACACCCTGAACCTGACCCACTTACAAACTATTAAAAGGACTCGGGTTCGATATAGTCTCCTCCCTGAATGCTCAACTCCTCAGAGAACAGGAGTTACGGATGTTTTCTCGAGGCCTGGTCCCACAGGCACTGTCACTTCAACACAGATATGTTTTCTTCTCATCTTCAACAGATGGGATAGAAAAGCAAGGGCTCCAAACAATAAATCCGACCCCACGTGCTTGGTTTTATTAGCAACAACGAGCCAGAATGACAACACCCTGCATCTGAAAGCTGGCTTACCAGGTGCCGGCGGCTGGGGCTGCTCACTCTTCTGGGTGTCACAAACTGGCCGGGGGACAGGACGAGACCCACTGGCAGCCTGCGGCGGCCTCTGAACCACTTTCTGACTACAGACGGGCTTTTGTGCTTGTGAAGGAACCCGCTGGGAGGAATTGGAAGGACACAGGACCCGCTGCGCCTGGCCGCTGCTTCCGGATGACATATGCTGAGAAGGAAGCTGTGGAGTCACCAGGACACGCTTCGGGCCATCACCGAGTGGAAGGGTGGCCTAGGGAGAGAGGGAAAATAAGCATAAATGAAAGATGAGTGTTTTGAGTTTACTAAAGTTTGTCTCCCAACACACATCACTGCGAATAAGTGCAAAACCTATTTTAATAAGAATTTGCAGATGACAGCCAATGGCTGAAAACATGAATTCCTCCAGTTACACTCACACACAGATTCCATTAAATGTTCATGACTCAACTTTCACCCAGTAAGGGAGATAGTGGACAGTTTCTGTGAATTTTCAATGTTTTGAGAATATACTCTAAAATGGTTATTAAAATTTAGGGCCAAAATCTCTATTTCAATGAAATTTCTTTGATAATCTGTGCTCAGCAAAGATTGATAGGACTGTACCAGTGTTCTTCAGTGGCCATCTTTAAATGGAGATATTTGAAGAAAATCTAAATCCTAGTATAGAAAAGATTTTCCAGGGGCCGGGGATATAGCTCAGTGGTTCCGGCGCCTATCTTGCAAGCGTAAGGACCTGGGTTCGACCCACAGTTAACCACATAACAATACTGGATGTGTAGACTCACCCCAGCAGCAACCAGTACCACATACCACAGTGCCGGGCGTGGTGGTTCACGCCTGTAATCCCAGCACTCGGGAGGCAGAGGCAGGAGGATTGCTGTGAGGTGAGCTGGAGGCTGAGCTCAGGGCCAGCCTGAACCACAAAGCGAGAGTCTGTCTCAAAAAACGTTAAAAAAAAGATTTTCCATAATAGGCTTACTATTTTTTTTATTTTCCACATACTTGAAAATTTGAGGCAAAAAAAAAAAAAAAAGAGCTTTGATAATGAGGATATAAATGTTAAGTCCTAAAATGTGTTATTTTAACAGCTATACTATGCGTGGGTGAAAGCCCCTCCCCCGTCATTGGTCCATCACTACAGGAGCCGCTGCTGGGAACCCAAGGCTCCAGGTCGGTCCGTGGCTCATGAGGATGAGCGCCACAGAGAATGCACGCCAGACTGCAGAGACAAAGTCTGTCCTTTCTGAAACAGGCAGCGTGTGCGGACTTACTCAGCAGCATCGGGAGGGCTCACAGTTACACCGGAGCGATGTGAGTCCCGTGTGCACTTTCTAAATGTGACTGTGACTATAATTACCTTTCCAGACCCTGAAACACAGTTTTCTTTAGATCTGTCCATGATGCCTGAAAAGAGAGAAAAATTTGAAGTAAGTCTGCTTCAAAATGTGATTCAGCTCAGCAGGAACAGCTCCCGGATGACAAGGCCTCCACAACACACAGAATTTTATACATTTCCTTATTCAAATGAAGCTGAGAAGGGAAACTTCTCAGCTGACACACATAACGCCCTGGTGTCTGGCTTTTCCCCAAAGGCCTACTGTCCCGTTGCGCACTGCACCCCCTTCAGTCCCTCTCCTGGCCTCAAACTTCCCTCCTGCCCTCTCTTTCTGCTCTGTTATCCCCTTTCTAGTGGATCACTTCCACCCATGCAGCCTGTAGGAAAATCTACTGCCTCACAAAGTCCTGTTCCCCCCACAGTTGCCTCAAGCCAGGGCCCAATCTCTCACCTTCCTGTCCAACAGCAAAGCTCCAGCTCTGCGCAGGTCTTGGGTCCAGGTTATCCCTGAACCATATTAAGAGTCTGTATGTCTCAGCTCAGCTGCAACCTCTGAAGGGCTGGAAGAACCATCCACTCTCATCTCTACCGCTTTTCTCATCCCACCCCTCAGGCCAAGCTCATTCCCTCTGAGCTGTTTTGTACCTAGCCAGGCTCCTGAGAAAGTGAAGGAAGCATTAACCTCTCGAGTGGCTGGGAAGGCAGATGCACACCACCCTGCTGGTTTGAAATGTTCTAAGCTCTTCTTTTTCCCCTCTCAGGCCTGAGGGGCACTCTACCACTGAGCTCTTTTCCTCGGAGACAGGGTCTTGCTACGTTATTGAGAATAAACCAATCCCTGGTTTATGAAATTTATGATTTCTGGTGATCTAGAAATCAGCCTTGGGAACCTCCACCTCCCCATCTATTTCACAGGGGCCCTCAAGCTCATGCCTAGGCTCTAAACCAGATTTCAAAATGCACCTTCTGCCCCACCTCTTCCTCTGACTGCTGGGGTCAGATATCCAAGTGTCTGATAAGGCTCCCCCAGAAATGTCTGCCAGGCCATCTCAGGCCTGCCACCTCCAAAAGGAAATCACACCTCACCTCAGCACTCTTTCGCTTCCCTGATCACTGGACGCCCTGAGCTCAAAGCCCTACCTACATTCACTCTCAAGTTCATCTACTCTTAGCTCCCGATACCCAACCCCCGGCTGAGGATGCCCAAATATCCATCTCCAGCCCAGACTTCTCCCAAGTTCCAGACTTAAATTCTTCGCTACACATTCCCATCTGGCTTTTGGAGAAGTAGCTCAATTTTAGCACATCCCAAACTAAAGCTGACCACTCTCCTCTCAAAACCTCACTAAGTTAGCTCTCAGTGATGTCATTTCAACTGACAGCAGGCCCATGCTGCCAGCTGCACGGGCCAACCTCCCTAATACAATCCCATATGTGATTCTCTCTCTCTCCCTCAAATCCTGTAGCCAGTCCAGCAGCATGTTTTACCGGCTCTACCTTCAAAACCATCCCTCAAGACCTCGACTGCTATTACTAGCTCATCTAACATATAACTATCCCCTGATTATTTGCAAGGGACTCCTAATGGTCTCCCACTTGCCCTGCAGTGATCCATTCTCAACACTGCAGAGAAATTCCAATAACACAGCAGATGTGCTGTTCCTTGATTCAGAGGCTCCTCATGACTCCCCGATTTAAGCAAAAGCCCAAACTCCCACCTGCAAAGACAGCTCTATGGAGACTCATAAATATGGAACCTGACTACTGTTCTGACTTCATCTCCTCTCCTCTCATAACAGCACACCAGCCATACACAGACCCCTGCCACAGGGACTGTGGACTTCCCGTTCCCACTGTCTGTCAGGCTTTCTCTTGCATTGCACTCAGGTCTCTGCTCAGTGATGCAGTGTTCCCTTGTAACAATCACCTCTCCCATTTGTTTCCTCTGCATTTTGTCCATCTGTTTACTGTCTCTCCAAACTCAGATATCCAAAGAATTAGAGCTCAGTCCCACTGTCTTTACTGTTGCTCCCCTGGAAGGTAGAGCATTACCTAGCATATAACACAGCTGCTCCAAGGTTTTGGGAATGAACCGACCCACTGACAGAGGAAATCAATAGTAAGAACAGGTTAGCTGGGTATAGTGATACACAACTATAATCCCAGCACTCGGGGAAGGTGAGGCAGAAGAATAAAAAGTTCAAATGCCTTTCCCCACCTCCAACAACGTGGCAAGAGGGAGTATCAACTAAAAAGAGCTGAGCATGTAGCTCAGTGGTTGAGTGTCCCGTGTAGATCCCAAATACTGGGGGGAGGGGCGATTAAAACATTCAAACAGGGGGTGCACATCTGTAGTCCCAGCTACTCGAGGCTTTCAGGCCTTCTGCACTTTCCCACAACAATTTAAGAAGCAGACTAATAAAATCACATCAACCCGAGGACTCTGAATCCACATTCTTCTGACAAGAGCTACAAACACATGCTTCAATTTGCTATGCTTTTCTTTCTCAGGAATAATAAATAGAGTGGCAGCTTTGCATGGTGGCAGAATCATAGCCAGTGAAGTTTATCCGAAGTGTGATTATTGCTAATTGAAAATTTTTCCCAATATCTCACCATGGAGACTTGAAATAAGAAGAGTGGGATGATACAGGATCTGACACTGTGTCCTGAGGAAACCTGCCCCCACTCCCATAAAGTCTGCTTTTCAGGTGATGTGGATCTGCCCTTAGATACAGGAACCAGATGACCAGACGACCCCCACACAACATCTTCATTCAAACCAGATAGTTACATTCCTAAGAAGGAAAACTTAACATAGACGATTCATACTTTTTTCCAACTTAAGCTAAAATCGTCTCCAGAGATGAAAGAGGACAACATAAGCTGACAAAGAGTGTAATTAAAGGAACAAAATTGAGGTGATGGAAATATTTTTAAAAATCAAGGACAGTAGCCCCATCTACCTCACTGGATGTGTTAGAATCTTGGCTCTAACCCCAGTTTAATCTGATAGCATGCACTGGTGGGACCTAATGTTTAATCAATGAAAACATAAGAATCCCCAGGAGAGCTTATTAATGACACCTAAATCCTATCCTTAGGCGATCCTAATTGAGTACTCGGCAATGGGGCTATATTTTCAGTCAGGAACTCAAATAATTTTTATATAACTGCTTCGAGGGATTTGGGGAACGTTGCACAGAAAGGCCTTTGTGAGCTGGTTCTCAATCATGAATTCACTCGCGATCCGATCCAGGAGAACAACGGACTCACCCAGCCAGCCTACCTGTAACAGCGCCCACAAATCACACGACTGTTTTTTCTCTTTCACAACCCCCCACCCCAACTGCAAGTTATCCTGCTAGCTCTTAACGTCTGTCTCCCCAGCCCCACCAGAACGTAAACCCCAAGGCTGAACACTTTTTACCACCCAGATGCTCACCAATCAGAAAAGCCTCCAACCCAAAGCCACTCAACAATCTCTTCCATTTCAGCTATAAAATCTAACAGCGTATCATACAGCATATAACACAGCTGCTCCAAGCTGCTCCCGACACAAGCTGCTGTCGGGCACCCGGCGGTGGATGAATGCTCGCGGAACGGCTTGGAGGAAGGACGCCTCACCAGGATCCGCCTTCCTGGCCCGCAGACCTTGCACCCATAAGGACCACCCTGGCCTTGGCCCCAACCTACCCACCTGCCGGTTCTCCTGCCTTCAAGAGCACCGAGACTTTGCAAAAGCTCAGCCGTTATGATTCAAAGGTTCCCTTTTTAAATAAGAGTTAAACCCTCTACTCCGAAAGCTGATTGGCCTGTGCTACAGGGAAATTGCTTCGTGATAGGCTCACAGAGAGCGCAACGTCCTGACACCGTCCGAGACGCAGGCGACGCGCAGACGCACTAGAGCGGAAGAACCCGGAAGTAGTGAGCCCAACGGCCCGCCAGACTCAGGGCCATTCTAACCTCTCCGATGTCTACGCGATTGAGTATTTGTCCGTGAAGTATCCCCTTGGCATGAGGGTTTTCGCATAGGAGCTAAAGTCGAAGAAAGTGAACGGACTTCTCGAACGTGCTAATAAGTAAGATTGGGAGAAGGGCAAGAGAGAGTGAGGCAATCCATGGTGCAGTACTCGGCCTGTTGTCCTTTGCGCGTGCGTAGTGAGCGTGTGCTCGGAGCTCTCGATTGGTCTGATACGCGCCTCCATTTTTCTAGGAGAGAGCGGGAGACGAAGAGCCGGATCCGCGGGTACGGAGGTCCGGGGATCCAGGGAGAGTGGCCAAGGCGGTTTGCTGGGGTCTTTAGCGGACCATGTAAAGAGTGAAGCGAGGCGGGAAGGGTCGGAAGCGAGAGGAGGCACGCGCCCTTTCGTGTTTCCCTAGTTGCCGGACTGGGCCTGCGCACGCCCTCTTTCTCCATGTGTCTCGCTACCGCCCCCGGGGATGGTACAGTGTTACGGGGAGGAGCGCGTCAGAGCTCTCACATGATCCTCTTCTGTCTACTCCGGGACCAGAGTAAGGAATCTTCTGTGCTGTCTTCTTCGGGCTTCAGTGTCCTTACTTGCGAAATGCAGAAAGTAGGCTTCTAGTCCAGCGAGTGAAGATTCCATAGGAGTTGGGAAGTGGGGCACGACTTTTTTGGTTTTGTGTCGTCTAGGATCTGAACCTTTGCCCCGAGTTACAACCCTAGTCCCATTTATTTTTGGAGACAAGGTGCCCAAGTCCAACTCGAACTTTCGGTCAGCTCTCCTGTGCCAGGCTTCCTCAGTGCTCGTTCCATCTGTTGTGTCCCAGTATTTTCTGTGCAAACATTTGTCTCTCCATATACTTGAATACATTGAATGCTGTTGTTCAGTGAACTAATGCCTATGAAATACTTAACCCAGCATTTAGCAAATAGGAAGTGCTTAATATACGTTGTTAGCTGGTTCTTTTGGTTATACTCCTGTAATTCCAGCCGTCCAAGAGGCTGAAGCATGAGGATTGCAAATTCAAACCGTCCGAGAAATTTTT